>CM076573.1:187924035-187959035 GCA_034641835.2 Pinus albicaulis
ATAACCTAACCTTAACATTGACCAAATCCTTAACCTTAACCTTGACCAAACCCTTAACCTTAACCTTAACCTAACTAAACCTGTAACCTTAACCTTAACCTTAAAATTAACTATAACCTAAACCTAACCTTGACCAAACCCTTAACCTTAACCTTAACCTTCCCCAAACCGTAACTCTAACCTTAACCTTAACCTTCACCCTTAACCTTAACTTACCCCCTTAAACTTAACATTAACCTTAACCTTATCCTTAACCATAACCCTAACCTTGACCAAATTCTTAACCCTAACCTTAACCTGAAACTTTACCCTAACCTTAACCTTAACTATAACCTAATCCTAGCCTTGAAAAAACCCTTAACCTTAATGTTACCCTTAACCTAACCTTAAACTTAACTACAACCTAACCCTAACCCATACCAAACCCTCAACAATAACCTTAACCTGACTAAAATCGTAACCTTAGCCTTACCTTAATCTAAACCTTGCCTTAAGTTAACTTTAACCTTAACCTTCCCCTAACCTTACCCTAACCTTACCCCTAACCCTACCCTTGACCAAACCCTTAACCTTAACCTTAACCTTAACCTTCACCTTAACCTTAACCTCACTAAAACCGTAACCCTTAACCTTAACCTTACCCTTAACCTTCACATTAACCTTAACCTTGACTTTACCCTTAACCTAAACTTAACCTTAAATATAACCTAACCCTAACCCTGACCTTAACTTTACCCTTAACCTTGACCTTAAACTTAACCTTAATCTTGACTTTGACCTTAACCTAACCTTAACCTTAACCTTAACCTTATCATACCCTTAACCTAACCTTAACCTTAACTATAACCTAACCCTCACCTTAACCTTAACCTTAACCTAACCTTAACCTTCCCCTAACCTTAACCTTAACCTAACCTAATATTAACCTTAACCCTAACCCTAGTGTTGTACATATCCCCTTTCCTTATTTAAATTTCGGCCACCTCCTTCTCCAAAACCCATTTCTAACGTTTTTGAGAGTAAGAACCCCTGGGCCCCGTTTAATTCCATCATCTCCGACAGAAAATCTGCTCTATAACGTTTAAAATGCATATTTTATTTATCGGGCCGAAGCCCCTTAAACCTTAGCTCCTCTCGCTTTGATGTTCATGTGACCCGAGCTACAGGACCACGGGCTAGGAGAAAAGAGGGCTTATCATTCAAACCCCGGGCGCCATCATAGCCGTCCGATTAATGTTCAATCAACGGCGCAGATCGTCAGGAGTGTGGGCCCCACATACGGCCCTGGCGCACAACAAAACCGGTGGTTTTCCCCCGCACCACTTTCGTCGGCTGGCGGTATTTACCGCGGGGCTAGCGATTCCATAGGTGTGGTGCCGCGTGTCCTCAGTACGGCGGGGAAACCACTTTCCTCCCGCGCGATAAAGATCGTTCCATGGCCGGGTAGCGGAATTTGTTGGGGCCGTTGGATCTGTCAAACCCGATCTGACGGTGGACTTACTCGTGAGTTGCTCGCTCGCTATTTTGACCCCACCGCATTGCATGACACGTCACCATGTCACTGTTGCATCTTTCCGCCCATTAGTCCACTCGCCACGTCGCCTCCCATTTCCTGACCCAACCTACGTGCCTCCCTGTGGGTTCCCTCGCGCTTATATATATATATATGGGTTTATTAGCATTGCCGTAATTTTCCTTGGGCCCATGCAACGACCATTTCATTATTTTTTCTAAAACCTCCATTGTGCTCCCGCCTTCTGTAATTCGTTTGACCTGTGGTTGCATCATCTCATCCATTCCCACCTCCATCACCCCCCACCTTCACCCTAGTCGGGTTTTTCTAACATTTTCAGGGTTTTGCAGGTTTTCAGATTAAGCATAGAGGGCATATCAATCTGTCGCCTCCATTTCAAAGGATCAAGAATATATCAGAAGAGGTTTTCCTGTGGGCGAAATTAAATGAAAAGAGCTGAAGCCGGTGTATGAAAGGACTGTTATTAAAGAAAACACAGACAGAGAGTCACAGAACCCTCCAGAGAATTTCGCCCCGCATTTAAGATTCAGAATTCAAATTCAGAGCTCAAAGGCCAAGCGTACAGTACCAGAGTTGCAGGCCAGCTCAGGCCCCTCACGGCATCAGATTTTTCTTCAGCTAAATGCATCCCGATGTATATATTTTATTATTTTCGTTTTGTACATAAGGAGATTTTTATCTCCCGGCATTAATTTCTGTATACAAGTTGTTAGGTATATTCATTTATAGCTAGTCATCCCTAAAGAAGGCGTGAATGTTCCCTGCCTTTCTTATTCAAATTAGATCAATAAATGTGGATACCTACCTCTCCCTCCAGAAGTTTCTCTTCTCTCTATAAATATCAAAAAAGAAGACATTGTTAGGGTTCCAGATTTCTGTAAGCAAGCTGTGCAGCGAGAAGACTATTGTATCCATCTTGTGACATTTCTGTATGAAGTTTCAGAGCCCGTTGGGTCTCAGTGAGGAGGGGTTATGAATGTATTGAGGATTCTGGTCTTTGGTATATTGCAGTATGTAATTTCTCTCATGTGTTAATATATCATCCTTTTTCATGCAAACTTTCTTCTTATATCATGTTCTAGAATGCGAGTGGCTCACTAATTTGCAGTAAGGATTCATCTTGAATGGTTCCCTTTCTGGAATTGGTCAAGCGCTTTAAATAGGCCTAGAAGTGATATGATGTTCCATGTTCACTCCTTTCATAACTTATGCTATATTAATGGCTTAAAGATTCGTAAATTGATGCGCCCTTTTGTCAATAATATCTTCTCATGTTTCCTTCCTGCACGCACTCCTTGATATCTGATGTCTCTAATATATTACTTGAATCGGCCCTCTTTACAGTAAAGCGGTCTCTTAGCTGTCTGATTCTATCATGCTGAAGTTCTACCTGATGTCTTTACTTTATTCCTATCTGTGTATCAGCCACTGAAAGAAAATTGGGACCAATTCAATCTATTTCAATTTCCTTGTTATAAACAAGAGATAGTAAGTGAATCCCTTGGACTGACAACCCAAACTATAAGGGACTCCTTGCTATATTAATATGTCCTAGGCACTGGTCTATGGCAACTCTAGACTGTCTCTAGGAGGGTGACAAAATCATCCACAACATCTTTATGGCGCCGTTGCCGGGGAACGAATTCAAGAACATCAGTTTCCCTGGGTTTTCGACATTTTATTTCACTCTATAATCAGGTGAGCACAGAGAGGTGAAGAGTTGCAGATTTCTCACCTTGGCGACTCCACTGGTCCTTATTTGATAAATCTCATTAGTAGTCCTGGCTCCTCGTAGGCCGCATTTGAGGTCAGATACAGCCCAACTGAAAACACCCTACGTGTCTGACCCAGAGAAAATTATTCATAAAAAAGTCTGGAAGGAGAGGAAGTCAACCCGAGCTGAAAATCCTGAGTGTTCTGTTGAAGATTATCCGCCCTCTTCTTCTCAAGAAGTTAGAACAGAAAATCCCGAAGTTTATCTAGAAACCCCACGTAGGGGAAATATTTTATTTGGGGAAGAACCTTATTCTGTTCCCGAGGCTGAGGAAATTAAAGAGGTCACTGAAGTAGCTCCCGTCAACCGAGAACTATTCCCGTCCACACCTCAGACCTCGGTCCAATATATTCCCATTGTCATTCACACTCCGCTGCCCCCTGCCCCTCTCCCTTCTTTTGTTTCTCAGATTGTTGTGCAACCCCCACCGCCTCCAATGGCCAATGTTCCTGCTTTTCTCCTGAACAAATACGCTCCTCTGGCCTTACCCCAAGTGTTGAACGATATGCCACAGGATTATCTGAAGATTCTGCCAAGGTTCAATGGTGAAAATGATGTGGATGCTCAGAAAAATCTCGAGACCTTCTGCTCTTTTGCAGAAAATTTGAATGTTGAACACCTGGATGTGGTTTTGAGATTATTTGTGCAGTCTTTAGAAGGTGAAGCTAGAAAATGGTTTAAAACATTGGGTAATCGTTCTGTAACAACCTGGGATCAGATGGAAAACGTTTTCCTCAAGAAGTG
Organism: Pinus albicaulis; assembly: GCA_034641835.2. Taxonomy (NCBI): domain Eukaryota; kingdom Viridiplantae; phylum Streptophyta; class Pinopsida; order Pinales; family Pinaceae; genus Pinus; species Pinus albicaulis. The sequence continues at coordinate 187,928,088 of CM076573.1, forward strand.
GGGAGAAAATAAGGATTTTGGAATGTGCCTTACTGAGCTAAATACCATCAAGAAGAAACAGAATGAAGGGGTATCAGAATTCATCAAAAGATTCAACAAGTTATATCTAAGCTTGCCCCCAGAAATGAAGCCAAATGAAGCTGCTGCCAAGATAGTTTTCATAGCAGCCTTTGATTTTGACTTTGGATTCTCCTTAAGAGAAAGAAAGCCTGCCAATCTAGATGATGCACAAGCAGATGCTTTGGAACTAGAAGCGAACTTTGCCTCCACAAGAAAGTTAAAAGGGAAAATTGAACCAGATGCCAGAAGAAAAGGCAAAGAAGAGGTTTCTACCTCTAATCAAGAAAAGGATTCAGATAAAATGGATGAAATAAGTAAGATGATAAAGAAGATGGTCAAGATGGAACTGGAAGCCAAAAATGCAGCTCCTAAAAACTATTACAATGCTCCAAACAGAGGATATAATCCTCAGTATAGAAAGCCTCCATTGCAAATACTACCAAGAGAGACAAGGGAGCAGCAAGATCAGGTACCTCACCCCTTGTACCTGGAAGGACCAACAGATGACTCCACTGGAAATGCATCTTATGGGTTAGAAGATTCGAATCTGGCCTTTTCAAATAATGATGATATGGAGTGCCCAGTGCAAGCAGAGGATGAAGAAGCTGAGATTGACCATTACTGTAAGCAATTTGCTGATTTCATGGAAGCCCAGTTCAACGTCAGATATGATCTTAGATCCTCAAGGAAGAGGACTAGAACTCAGGAGCAAGAGGAAGAAATACCTCAGAAAGAAGCATCTGCTCAGAAGGAGTCAGCAACCAAAAAGAATGTTGAAAAAGGTAAGAATTTTCTAAATACCCCCTTGCAGTCAAATGATCAAATTCCTTCCTCTTCAAAAGTAGGCAGTCCTTCTAATGCTGAGCCAGTGTCCCAAGAAGTCAATTCCTCAGTTGAGAATAAGGAGTCAAAAGAAGTAATAATAGAAAAGTCCACATCTGCTTTTAATCTGCAAAAAGAGCTCGAAAAGATTAAGATTCCTGTTCCTCTGACTGAATTGTTGAAACAGCCTGTATATCAGTCTCAGGTCACCTCTTTCATGCTTATTCCTGAACCACAAATTGTACCTGATAGTCTAAATCTTCAAGAAGAAAGACCTATGGTAGTCTTTGGCCCACACGTTGAGGAGATAGACCCTTCAACTCCTCCCTTTTATGTGTCCCTAGTCATTCATGACCTGCTGCTTCACAATTGTATGCTAGATTCTGGAGCTTCCCATAATCTTATGCCTTTGTCTGTCATGGAGCAACTAGGGCTGCAGATTACAAGGCCTTATAAAGATTTATATTCATTTGATTCGAAAAGGGTTAAATTCTTGGGAATGATTAAAGATTTAGTGGTCAATCTAGCTCAAATCCCAGCAAAAAGTGTGGTCATGGATATTGTGGTCGCTGATATCCCAACTCGCTTTGGCATGCTGTTGTCAAGGTCCTGGGGTACTAAGATTGGGGGATCGATTAAACTCGACTTAACATATGCCACTGTCCCAGTCTTTGGTGGTCAGGAGAGGAGGCTGTATAGGGAGACCAGATTTGTTAAAATGGTGACCACTGCTGATTGTTCAGACAACTCTCTAGTTTATAATAAAGAGGGTGACTTCTCATGTTTTGTGTTAGAAGAGAGTCAAGACTATGCACATGAGTCCCCCTCTGGTCAATTCCAAGCCGAGCAATCCAAGAAAGGCCAGAAATCAGAAGTATGGACTTTGCATTTCGATGGAGCAAATTCCAGAGAAGGTAATGGGGCTGGGGTATTGTTAATCTCCCCCACAGGAAAATGGGTGCCGTTGTCTTTCAAATTAGAGTATGAAGCTACAAACAATGTAGCCGAGTACGAAGCTTTGTTGTTGGGCCTACAGACAGCTAGAAACATGGGCATTCAATGTCTGAAAGTGTTTGGAGACTCTGAGCTAGTAGTGAGACAGATTAAGAATGAATGCCAAACTAAGCATCCTCGGCTCAGAGCATATAGAAACGAAGTATGGGACATGATAGAAAATTTCTTCTCAGCATTTAATATACAGTTCATGCCCCGGGAGCATAACAGAATAGCAGACTCTCTTGCTGTGGCTGCTAGTACGTTCCGACCTCCTCAGAACCCATTGTTAAGATATGAAGTAGAGGTACGTTACAGACCATCTATCCCAGACAATATTAAGCATTGGCATGTCTTTGAAGATGACGAACAGATGAAGAGATTCATGGAGACAGTGGGAGAATTCACAGGTATGGAAATTGATGATGATGAGGAGGAAGAAGCTGGAAATATTGCTGAAGGTAAATGGGAAGAGAATATAGCAGGAAACAGAGTATTGCAGTTAAAAGGAAATGTCATCCCTAGAGGACTAGTACCTCTAGAAAGATTATTCAATAAGAATGATGTCCCCATGCAGCCAAAAAAAGCAGTAGAAGAAGATCAAATGAGAGATTTAAATTTGGGTACTGCTGCTGATCCCAAGATTGTCAGATTATCTAAAAGAATCTCAGAAGAATATAAAGAAAAGTATTTGAAGTTATTTCAGTCTTATAAAGATGTTTTTGCTTGGTCCTATGAGGACCTAAAAACTTTTGATGTAAATATCATACAGCACAAGATCCCACTCAGGGAAGATGCAAATCCATACAAACAGAAGCTCAGGAAAATTAACCCTCTGCTTCTTCCCTCAATTGAGAAAGAAATTAGAAAATTGTTGAAGGCCAAAATAATTGTGCCCTTGAGGTACTCAGAATGGATAGCGAATCTTGTTCCTGTCCGAAAGAAGAACGGAGAAATCAGGCTATGTGTAGACTTCAGAAATTTGAACAGAGCATCTCTCAAAGACAACTATCCACTGCCTAAAATGGATCATATCCTGCAGAAGGTGGTGGGAGCATCCAGAATGTCAATGATGGATGGATTTTCAGGCTACAATCAGGTAGCTGTTTTCCCAGAAGATCAGAAGAATACTGCGTTCACCACGCCATGGGGAACCTTTATGTATGCAAGGATGCCATTTGGATTGATTAATGCAGGTGCTACTTTTCAAAGGGCAATGGATATAGCCTTTGTGGGAGAACAGGACAAGTTCCTAGTAGTATATCTCGATGATATCACAGTGTTCTCAAAGAATGATGACGAGCATATTGGGCATTTAAGAAGAACTTTTGAAAAATGCAGAAGGTACGGCCTTTCTCTTAATCCTCAAAAATCTCTATTTGCTTTAGACGAAGGGAAACTCTTAGGACATATTGTGACTAAGGATGGTGTGAAGATTGATCCTAGGAGAGTTGAAGTAATAAATAGCATTCCTCTGCCAAGAAATAAGAAAGAAGTACAGGTGTTTTTGGGCCGAATAAACTTTTTAAGGAGATTCATTCCTAACTATGCAGAGATAGTTAGGCACATTACCAATATGTTGAAAAAGGACAATGAAGTTAAGTGGTCCCAGGAGTCTAGGGATGCATTTACAAGAATTAAGCAAGCATTTTCCGAAGCTCCCGTGCTAGCAGGACCGGATTATAGTAAGCCGTTTATGGTATTTTCATTTGCTTCACCACATACAATTGCTGGAGTGTTATTGCAGAAAAATGAAGAAGGATATGAACAGCCCATAGCATTCTTCAGTCAGGTGTTGTATGATGTTGAACTAAAGTATAATATACTGGAGAAGCAGGCGTATGCCCTGGTAAAGTCCCTCAAAGCTTTCAGAGTTTATATTTTGCAATCCCATATTACTGCTTATGTTCCCACAGCAGCTGTAAAAGACATTCTAGTTCAGGGAGACAGTGAAGGCAGAAGGGGAAGATGGATTGCAAAAATCCAGGAATATGATCTAGACATAAAGCCTACTAAATTGATCAAAGGACAGGGACTTGCCAAGATGTTATCTGAATCTAATCATCAAGCTCTGGGCATTAATTTATCCATGATGGCAAATGAAGAATCAGAAGAAGGAGAGGAGCAACATGGACTAGAAATGGCCACACAAAAGGTACATGTGAAGTATCTGACTAGCCCATGGTACAAGAAAATAGTTGAATACCTGCTGACACTTAGCTGTCCTCCAGGATGTGATAAGGCAGCATACAGAGCTGTGAGGATGAGATCTCAGAAGTATGTCATTGCCAATGGACAGCTGTATTGGAGAGACCCTTTGGGTATCTTACTGCTATGCCTCACAGAAAATGAAGTGCAGAGTATAATGACAGAATTCCATGAAGGAATATGTGGAGGACACTACAGCTGGAGGGCTACTACCAATAAAATCTTGAAGGCTGGTTTCTACTGGCCAAAATTATATTCAGATACCTTCACCTGGGTCAGAACATGTGACAAATGTCAAAGGTTTGCAGAAAGACAGAAGTTAGCATCTTTGCCCTTGATTCCCGTGCATGTAAATGAACCCTTCCAGAAATGGGGATTAGACTTTATAGGAGAAATACACCCCCCATCAAGCGGCCAACATAAATGGATACTCACAGCTACAGACTATTTTACGAAATGGGTGGAAGCCATACCTACAAGAAGGGCTACAGATGTTGTAATCATGAATTTTTTAGAAGACAATATCATATCTAGGTTTGGCTGTCCTGCAAGAATTGTAACTGATAATGCCCAAGCTTTTAATTCTGCCAGATTTGTAAATTTCTGCCAAAGATATAATATTGTATTAACTCATTCCACAGCGTATTATCCACAGGGGAACGGTTTAGCAGAATCATCCAATAAAACCCTGGTAAGGGCCCTCAAGAAAACAATAGCTGAAAATCAGAAGAACTGGGACTCTCAGTTGAAGTTTTCTCTGTGGGAAAATAGGATAACCAGCAAAAGAGCAACAGGCAAGTCTCCATATGAGCTGGTGTATGGGCGGGCTGCAGTATTTCCTGTGCAACTGGCATTGCCAGTGGCACGTTTTATGCAGGAAAACCAAGAAGAACCGGATGAGATGATTAGAAGAATTTATCAGTTAGTAGAATTGGAGGAGACGAGAAACCATGTAGACCAGAGGCTGATAGAATACCAGGAAAAAATGAAGAAGATCTTTGATCAGCACGCGAAGGACAGAAATTTCCAAATTGGAGACCTGGTCCTCAGATGGGATGTTCGCAGAGCAGAAAAGGGCAAGCATGCTAAATTCGATCCATTATGGTTCGGGCCGTTCAAAATAGTCAAGCTGGGAGGTAACAACACTTTCTATTTAGAAAATCTGCAGGGTGAATTGTTGGATGCCCCCGTGAACGGCCAATTCCTCAAGCCGTATTTTCAATTCTTACCTAATTTGGAAACACTCCACTGTATATACTGTACATAAGTTGTTTTTGGTTCCTAACTTCTATAAGGGAAAAAAGGGGGATGCTGATAGTTACCTGAGGAGAAAGCGCAGCAGGAATTGAACAGCGGAATGCAAGTTTTGAACGGTCTGCGTGTTCTCGACATGCCCGAGGACGAACATGCCGTCCCCAAATGGAGCCAGTGTTGTACATATCCCCTTTCCTTATTTAATTTTCGGCCACCACCTTCTCCAAAATCCATTTCTAACGTTTTTGAGAGTAAAAACTCCTGGGCCCCGTTTAATTCTATCATCCCCGCCCGAAAATCTGCTTTATAACGTTTAAAATGTATATTTTATATATCGGGTCGAAGCCCCTTAGAGCTTAGCCCCTCCCGCCTTAGTTTTCATATGACCCGAGCCACAGGACCACGGGCTGGGAGAAGCAGGGGCTTATCACTTATATCCCGGGCGCCGTCACAGCCGTCCGATCCATGTTCAATCAACGGCACAGATCAAGGAGTGAGGGCCCCACCTTTGGCCCCGGCGCACAGTAAAACCAGTGGTCTTCCCCCGCACCGCTCTTGTCGGCTGGCGGTATTTACCGCGGGGCCAGCGATCCCACACAAGAAATGCCACGCGTCCTTTGTACGAGCGGGAAACCGCTCTCTCCCCGCACGTTATTCTTCGGTCGATGTCCGGGCAGCGGGATCCACCCGCTCCGTCCGATCTGCCTACCTCCATCCGACGGCAGATGTGTCCCAGAGTTGATCGTTCATCGCTATGTCCCGCCACGTCCCACAGTCTACCATCGTGTCATTGTTTCATGTCTCCGCCCATCAACGTACCCGCCATGTCGTCTCCTGCTTGTTCCCCGCTCGCCTATGTGTCTTTCCCCCCCCGTACTCTCATATTATTTCCTCGCGCCGATATATATATATATATATATGCGTGTGTTTTATATGTTTAATTCATAATCTATCACCATTTTTCTTCCACAACCATACTGTGTTACGTTTCGCCCCATTCACGAAAACCTCCATTGTCTGCTCCCGCCACCCTGTATGTTCCCGTCTTTGTCCCATGGTTGCATCATCCCATCCATTCTCACCTTCATCACTCCCCGCCTTTACCCTAGTCGTGTTTTTTCTAATATTTTCAGGGTTTTTGCAGGTTTTCAAATTAAGAGTAGAGGGGCATATCAATCTGTCGCCTCCATTTCAGAAAATCAAGAACATACCAGAAGATGATTTCCTGTGGGCGAAATTAAATGAAAAGAGCTGAAGCCGGTGCATGAAATGACTGCTATTAAAGAAAACACAGACAGAGAATCTCAGAACCCTCCAGAGAAATTCGCCCCACATTTAAGGTTCAGAATTCAAATTCAGAATTCAAAGGTCAAGAGTACAGTACCAGAGTTGCAGGCCAGCTCAGGCCCCTCACGGCATCAGATTTTTCTTCAGCTAAAGGCATCCCGATGTATATATTTTATTATTTTCGTTTTGTACATAAGGAGATTTTTATCTCCCGGCATTAATTTCTGTATACAGGTTGTTAGGTAGATTCATTTATAGCTAGTCATTCATGAAGAAGGCGCGAATTCTCACCGCCTTTCTTATTCAAATTAGATCAATAAGTGTAGATACCTACCTCTCCCTCCAGAATTTTTGGTCTTCTCTATAAATACTGAAAAGCAAAACATTGTTAGGGTTCCAGATTTCTGTAAGCAAGCTGTGCAGCGAGAAGACTATTGTATCCATCTTGTGACATTTCTGTATGAAGTTTCAGAGCCCGTTGGGTCTCAGTGAGGAGGGGTTATGATTGTATTGAGGATTCTGGTCTTTGGTATATTGCAGTATGTAATTTCTCTCATGTGTTAATATATCATCCTTTTTCATGCAAACTTTCTTCTTGTATCATGTTCTAGAATGCGAGTGGCTCACTAATTTGCAGTAAGGATTCATCTTAAATGGTGCCCTTTCTGGAATTGGTCAAGCGCTTTAAATAGGCCTAGAAGTGATATGCTGTTTCATGTTCACTCCTTCCATAACTTCTGCTATATTAATGGCTTAAGGATTCGTAAATTGGTGCGCCCTTTTGTCAATAATATCTTCTCATGTTTCCTTCCTGCCCGCACTCCTTGATATCTGATTTCTGTAATATATTACTTGAATCGGCCCTCATTACAGTAAAGCGGTCTCTTAGCTGTCTGATACTATCATGCTGAAGTTTTACCTGATGTCTTTACTTTATTCCTATCTGTGTATCAGCCACTGAAAGAGAATTGGGACCAATTCAATCTATTTTAATTTCCTTGTTTAAAACAAGAGATAGTAAGTGAGTCCCTTGGACTGACAACCCAAACTATAAAGGACTCCTTGCTATATTAAAGATGTCACAAACCTTTGAGTACATGGCAACTCTAGAAATTTGTCTAGGAGGTGACAAAATCACCTACAACGATAATAATATTTTCAACGGCAACTGCGGTCAACCTTTGTCAAGCTCCAGCCAATCCATTCCCTAGAGGACAAACAGAAAGCACATCATTCAGTCAAAAAGCCAAAATGAAGCAAGCTGTTTAAGACAGAGTTTTAAAAAGTGTCAAAATATGAAACATTACAAAGTGGGTTTTTTGAAATGGAGAATTAAAGATATTTGGTATATAAATCATTTTTATGTTTCAAGAGTCCATTGGTATGCCAAGAGGCAAGAGTGAGCCAAGGAGAAATCATGAAGAGCAAAGGAAGCAATTTGAAGGGGAAATTGTGCAAGTTCAGCTGCACAGCACATTAGCTGGGTGACATGACGCATTGGACGGGTGCGACGCATTGGGTCAGCCCCCACTGTGTTAAGAATACTCCTATGTGGAGCATAGGAGTTATGCGGCGCGTTGGGTTTTTTGCGCAACGCGTAGGGCCGCAAAGCAATTTCATTACAATTCCTCTCAAAACTTCAAATCTGCTTGGTCACTTTCGGTCCAAGTAAGTCAATAAGCGTTGTCACTGCCAATGAACATGTGTCTTGTGATATCTATGAGGGTTTAAACAAAAATTCAAACCCTATTATCTCATTCAAAGAATGCTTCTTTAGGGTTAATAATTTGGTTTTGTGCCTATCATTTCCACTTCCCCGCCTTGTTATTCCCTCACTTTTTGTTTCCTCCCTTATTATCTTGTTCCATCAACCTCTTTCCCTATTCCCTCATATCCCTAAATCACTCATTCCCTATTCCATATTCCCATTATCCCACATCCTTATTACAAACTTCGCAAACTCCAATGCTATCCCAAAAAATCCTAGAAGTTGCCCCTAAAACTCTTTAATTGGAAATTTCACTTGGTAATATACCCAACATTCCCCCTACCTTCTCCCTCCATAGTCCCTCCCATATTGTCACATATTTGGCAACAAAAACCAAAGAAACCAAACTTCTGATATTCATCTAAGACAACATAGACTTTGTCAAACATGGAGACAGATTCCTCTTATGACCGAGAAAGTGACTCTACAACTGAATTGCATGCACCTAGGAGACCTCACAAGAGTGGTAGACATGTGAGGGAGGAGCCTACTTCATTGGCTGAGCTGCAGGCCTGTCCTCTCGATATTTCATGTTTTCAACAACAGTCGTGTTATCAATTTTGTGAGATGATTGCTAGAGTTCACCACCATCATGAGCTGCCTGATTGTTTGTGTTGCATTTACATAATGGCCAAGTCACTCTTGCAGGTGTGACATTCACTTTAACACTTGAAACTATCTCTCAAGCAATCGGTATTCTAAATGTTGGAGAACAATGGAACAAAAGGCAGCAAGTTGACAGGGAACACTATGAGCCATATATCAAGCCCGGTTTTTTGAGACAACTCAGTAGAGTTTTTCCCTTTCAGTTTCTAAAAGATTCATATGCTCCTTTGATGAAACTCATTATCAAATATTTCGGTTGTGAGGGCTGGTTTTCTTGCCTCTATGCCTATCATATCAGGTTGGTGATGCATTTTACTAGGGTGAGAATGATGAATCTCCCTTACTTCATGTGCCGAAATATTGAGAATATGACCACCCTAGTGCAAAGGAAAACACTTGAGCAGTAGTTTAACAGTATCTATCACTTTTCACTCATCAAAATTGTGGTTATGCATCAGCTCGACTTACAAGATGTTTCATGGGAGGATTTCATTTCTAATGATTTCTTCACAGCTCCTCATGTACCTTTGGAGGTTTTTCATGAGGCAGGTGAAACTTTATATCAGCATGAAGGTCATGAGACGCAAACCGCTAGTGTGCCGATGTTTGTCACCTATCAGAGGGGCACTAGAGGGTTGTTTACAGCAGCCAGGCGAGTATTATCTCCACCCGGGGTGGAAGTGGTCTCGCTTCCTTCATCAGAAGTATAGGTATAGGACAAGGGTAAGAGACCCATACATGATGAGGGGCCTTCAAGAGGCCATGATATAGACTTCATACTCATTGATGATGATTTGGGCTCACCATGCTCAAAGTTGAGAGAGATTGTTCAGGAGCAGAAGGCGGAGATAAACAATTTGTCTGTCAAGTTGCAAAGAGCCCAGTGGATAATAAAATACCTTGAGCAGAGAAACAGACAGCTGGAAGATCAACAAACTATCATGGAGCTACAAAACATACGTGAGAACTGGCAAGCCGCCAAAAGGAGCCAAACCGAGATGACATCCATTGAGCAAGAGATTGAGGCTAATCGTGAAACTTGGCTTGAAAGGGTAAAAATTCACTTGGAAAAGTTTTTAGAGAAGGCCAACAAGGAAAATAACATGTTGAGACACATGGCTAATCATTATTGGGCAAGAAATCATGTTTGCAAGGCACGAATCAAGATCTTGAAGACTAAGTTGAAGAAAGCCTCAAAGCGTCGAAAAAGGCAAGATAGACTTCAGATTTTAGCCGAGGCTTCCTTGGGCCAGCATAGTACATAATGGAGGAAACTCAGCTCAAATTCAAGAAATTTGGGACAGTTTTTGCAAATTTTGATTTTTTGGTCCAAAAATAGATTTTTCAGTATGCGTTGCGCCACTTGGCGCGCACTTATGATTGGGGTCTCCTTTTGATGCAAACTCACATTTTTTGATTTTTTCATGGAAAATTATGCATGCCTAATTATGGCCAATATATTTTGACAGGTTTTGGGCTTCCATAAGGGTCAAAAACACCCTCAAAATGACCTTTCTACCCCTTTTTGGACAAACAGGAAGCAGTGTTAGGAAAACTCATTTTTACAGGGGAAAATGGAAGCCAAACTTAGAAATTGCACTTATGTTAGAAAGTAGACAGGCAGACCTTTCCAACAAGCTCACTTGGAGAAAATTTGGACACCAATAAGGCCTTCAAAAGTGGCTCCAAACTGGCGCGATGCATTGGGGATTTTTGCTCATTTTGGACTCAGTAACTCTGTTTTTCGCCTAGTTTTTGACATTTTGACTTTCTTTCTTCCAAATGTTAAAATCATGATGTAATTTGATGTAATTTGATGGATCTTGATGTAATTTTGTTAAATTTTTACTCGCGGAGGTAGATTCATCCATCAAAAGGTGAATTGCAACTGAATGAATCAGTTTCCTATCTTATAGAGGCAAGCTGTTCCACTGCTTATTTTCTAGTTCTCAGTTTAGATCTTATTGAAACAGCTCCTAAACTTGTGAGCTCGACCCCTAGAGGTTGGGGATGAGTTATTGTTTGTCTATATCTTGTAGTTTTTCAGTCATTATCATGGTTGAACACTTGGGATTGCTTTGAGCATCATTGTACATTCATCTCTGCAGTTTGGCAAAGGAATAGACTAGGGTTTGCAGCACTACTTGGGATTCATGTGGCTCTTTTTTTTTATGATGTGTTTCTCTCTTTTAATGTAAGTTTACTAGTGTTTCATTTGTATCATTTTTCCCTCTTATTTCTTCTTAATTTAAACAAATAAGGATAAAGGTGGAATTCATTCAAATTTGCTGTGCTCTACCTTGGGTTTGTTTGATTTTCTATATTTTCAACTGTTTGAAGAGGATTCCTGAAATTTTCTTGCCCTCTTAAACTCCTCACCGGTTTGAGCTATCCATTTCATTCAAAATTGAAGTGTCAAAATGATTACCTACCTTGCCCCTTTCAGATCTCTACAAAAACTAGGCCTCCTTCCCCAGACCCAAAATCTGCCCTTCCCTTTGATCCAACAAACACCCTCAAAATCAAATAAACTCTTTTACATATATACCTAGCCTAAAATCAGCCTTTATTCAAGTCATCTCAAGCCTCACTGATAATTTTTTGCTGAGATTGACCAGGAGAGAGCCCTCTCCCAATCTAGTAGGGCTAGCTACCGGATTAAGCATGGTTTGATGTTTCCCTAGATTCTGCCTTCCTCAGCCTGAGGTAGATTTAGGCCATAACATAGTGGCAACCATACTGGGGAATAAGAAATTTTTTTTGCTTGTTAGTGTTATTTGTTTTATAAACTACAGACAGAGCCTGAAGTTATGCCAAGTAGCCTTCGAACTGCACATTGCTTTGCAAGTGCATAAGTAGATAAATGCTGCTTCAGTCAATCTTCGGCCTAGTTTTATAAACGTAACACCTAACTTGAAAATTTCCCCGGTACATGTAATTAAGTTCAGATCTGATTGTTGATGGTGGACAACGATCAGACACCGCAAGGCTGAAATCATTCACCTGGCGACTCTAGTGTCGAAGAATCCCAAGGTTCAGAATTTTTATGGTGACTCTAATCTTCAAGAATCAGTAGCCTGAGGAATTTCTTGGTGAATTCATTGTTATCAAAATGGTTTCGCTGGATCGAAGGTATGCTCCCATGAGCTGAGATCATATTCCAGGTTTTCCAAATAAAATTCCTAAGGTAGATTGGCAAAGGAATTTTCCTACATTTAAAGATGATGATAGGAAGGATGCTGCTTTACATATGGTTAGATTTCACATACATATTCGCAAGTTGAAGGTTTATTTTCTTGAAGATTGCTTGATGAAGATATTCATGGCCACTCTGGAAGGTGAAGCCCGATCTTGGTATGAAAGTTTGCCGCCTGCTTGTATTTATTGTTTAAAGGATTTTCATACCATGTTCTTTGAAAGGTATAAATAATCTTATCCATCCTTAACTTTAGTTCAGAACTGTTGTAGCCATGTTCATAGTTTTATTGAAAATCTTGAAAATGTTTATGAATATGATGACTTCATGGACGATTAGATCATGGAGGCTCTGTACGAAAATCCATTTCAATAGCATAAAGAGAACTTAGAAGATGCTCAGGAAACCTTGCAGTAGGATCAAGATCTTAGTACAATGGAAAATGATGAAAGAGAAGGTTTTGTTTCAGACCTGTCCAAAGAAGAAGAAAATATGCAAGAAAGTCAAGTTTCAATTTCAGAATGTGGTAAAGTCAAGTCAGCTATTTCAGATCTAGATTCAGATCGTGATGATCAAGAATACCTTGTGCTGAATACCATGAAGGAGAGCTTTGTTGTTGAGATCATCTGGAATGAAGAAGACACAATTATTGATCCAAATGTTCTCATTTCATTAGAACAAAGCCTTCATGAGGAGGTAATCCAGTCAGTTCATGAAAAACAAGATGAGATCTTTTTTCAAGTAAGTGAAAAATATTCTTTCAATAACTCAGTGATAAATGATAATTTGATTGCCATGTCATATGAAGATGATCAACAATGTTTTCAAATTTCAGAAGATCAGGGAATTAAAGACTGTCATTCAGGTTTTTCATGTTTTAAAATGTTATTTCATGAAGACAATCACTGTTTGAGCAAAAGAAAACAAAAATTATTATCTCCTCTATCTGAAGATGAGATAGATCAACTCCTGAAAGGTCATGTTACAGCCCAAGCTAAAGTAGATTTGCAGTGCCCACATGGTCAAGAAAGTGTTGGTGAAACTTGATCCTCTTTTGAAAATGATGACGGTCTTGTAAGTAGTTTTATAGATCAGCAAACAAATAATATTGTTTTTCATGAAGATGATAAGCCTGTCATGTTTGATGATATTAAAGATTGTTTTCTGTTTAAGAATGACCTAGACCATGAAGTTGAGGAATATGAGCTTGAGAGAGACAATATGCCAGAATTTCTCATGGTCAAGGAATTTACAGCTAACACTCAGATGGAAGAAGCTTATACCTCTTTGTGCCTTCATATCACTCGGCAATCAATTGTTCTTTCAGATCAGAATGAAGGGAGTACTTGTATTTTTGCTGCTGGATCTCAAAACAAGCTAGTGCTTCAGGATTTTGAAGATCCCTTCGGCATTCTTTTGCAAGCATTAGAAAAGATAAATGTTGCCTGGTTCGTTATCATAAGCCTTGGTTTTAGTGGTTATGGTGAGTTTCCTACATGTACATCGTTCTACCTGCTCGAGAAAAGTGAGAGCGGGATTTTGGTATGTAGCTTTCTGCTGGATTGGTTACATTGGAAGGCTCACAACACATGATTGTACATATTCCATCAGTAGGCAGTTGGTTGTCATCATGATTTGAAACCCTCAAATCTCGATGGTCTGCTACCATTAAAAAGCTTTGTAAGTACTAATTTTAGTCAAGTAGGTCTTAAGTCATTTTTGTTTTAGTCAGTTTCGACATAGTTTCAGAGCAAGTGTGTGTTGTCATCATTCTTTTAGTTTGGGGCCTAGGGTGAAGGCTATAAAGCGGAAGGTTGAATTCAGTTTTGGTTTGATTTTTTGAGTACGGTCTTTCAGTCATTTTTGGTTTAGAAATTGAGTCATTTTTTAGTCATTTTTCAGTTCTAAAAACGAGTCAAGAGTCTGGTTTTGGTTTGTTGAAGTTATTGATTCCATAGCCTAATGGATGAAAGGAACTGCCTAATTTCCCAGAGATCTGTAGTTCTTGGCACCTCCAAGGAGCTACCATCCCCATTGGAGCCAATGTTAGTGTCGGCATCTTCATCCCTCTGTTAGTGATCAAAATTCTCTTGTTGCATTGCATATTAGGTGTCTCACTCAGTCAGCTGCATTCCATTAGGAGCATGGATCATCTGATGGTAGTGGCTTGTTTCTCATGTCCCTCATGTCCTTTACCTTCTGGCCCATGTCTGTTCATTAAGATAATTTGCAGTCACTTTTTGTCTCATAGTTTCCAAAGAGTCATTTTTAGGGTTTTAGTGTCATTAAGTCTAGGGTTTCATTAATAAGGTTTTCAAAATCCCCCATAATGGTCAGCAGGCACATGAGGAGTTTGAAATAAGGTTTTAGTACTAGAAACTTCATCATCATATGTTTAATAATGTATTTTTCTTCAAAACTCTGTTTTGAAGAAAAATAGAGTATTTCATCTTTTTATGTATAAATGCAATGTAATTTCAAGTTTTCTCAATTGTAATAATATTTCCATTGGAAACCCTGGTAACCTTTGTCAAGCTCCAGCCAATCCATTCCCTGCAGGACAAACAGAAAGCACATCATTCAGTCAAAAAGCCAAAATGAAGCAAGTTGTTTAAAAAAGAGTTTTAAAAAGTGTCAAAATCTGAAACATTACAAAGTGGATTTTTTGAAATGGAGAATTAAAGATCTTTGGTATATAAATCATTTTTATGTTTCAAGAGTCCATAGGTATGCCAAGAGGACAGAGTGAGCCAAGGAGAAATCATGAAGAGCGAAGGAAGAAATTTGAAGGGGAAATTGTGCAAGTTCAGCTGCGCGGTGCATTGGTTGGGTGGCGTGACGCATTGGACGGGCGCGACGCATTGGGTCGACCCCCACTATGTTAAGAATAATCCTGCGCAGCGCATGGGAGTTACGCGGCGCATTGGGTTTGTTGCGCGACGCGTAGGGCCGCAAAGCAATTTCATTACAATTCCTCTCGAAACTTCAAATCTGCTCAGTCAATTCTGGTCCAAGTAAGTCAATAAACGTTGTCATTGCCAACGAACATGTGTCTTGTGATATCTATGAGGGTTTAAACAAAAATTCAAACACTATTATCTCGTTCAAAGAATGCTTCTTTAGGGTTTATAATTTGGTTTTGTGCCTATCATTTCCACTTCCCCGCCTTGTTATTCCCTCACTTTTTGTTTCCTCCCTTATTATCTTGTTCCATCAGCCCCTTTCCCTATTCCTTCATATCCCTAAATAACTCATTCCCTATTCCATATTCCCATTATCCCACATCCTAATTACAAACTTCCCAAACTCGAATGCTATCCCAAAGAAGCCTAGAAGCTGCCCCTAAAACTCTTTAATTGGAAATTTCAGTTGGTAATATACCCAACATTCCCCCTACCTTCTCCCTCCATAGTCCCTCCTATATTATCACATATTTGGCAACAAAACCAAAGACACCAAACTTCTCATATTCATCTAAGACAACATAGAATTTGGCAAACATGGAGATAGATTTCTCTTATGACCGAGAAAGTGACTCTACAACTGAATTGCATGCACCTAGGAGACCTCACAAGAGTGGTAGACATGTGAGGGAGGAGCCTACTTCATTGGCTGAGCTGCAAGCCTGGCCTCTCGCTATTTCATGTTTTCAACAACAGTCGTGTTATCAATTTTGTGAGATGATTGCTAGAGTTCACCACCATCATGAGCTGGCCCGATTGTTTGTGCTGCATTTACATAATGGCCAAGTCACTCTTGTAGGTGTGACATTCACTTTAACACCTGAAACTATCTCTCAAGCAACCGGTATTCCAAATGTTGGAGAACAATGGAACAAAAGGCAGCAACTTGACAGGGAACATTATGAGCCATATATCAGGCCTGGTTTTTTGAGACAACTCAGTAGAGTTTTTCCCTTTCAGTTTCTAAAAGATTCATATGCTCCTTTGATGAAACTCATTATCAAATATTTTAGTTGTGAGGGCCGATTTTCTCGCCTCTATGCCTATCATATCAGGTTTCTGATGCATTTTATGAGGGTCAGAATGATGAACCTCCCTTAATTAATGTGCCAGAATATTGAGAAGATGACCACCCTAGGGCAAAGGAAAACTCCTGAGCAACAGTATAACAGTATCTATCACTTTCCACTCATCAAAGATGTGGTTATGCATCAGCTCGGCTTACAGGATGTTTCATGGGAGGATTTCATTTCTAATGATTTCTTCACAGCTCCTTAGGTACCTTTAGAGTTTTTTCATGAGGCAGGTGAAACTTCATATCAGCATGAAGGTCATGAGACGTAGACCGCTAGTGTGCCGGTGTTTTTCACGTATCAGAGGGGCACTAGAGGGTTGTTTGCAGCAGCCAGGTGAGTATTATCTCCACCCGGGGTGGAAGGGGTATCACTTCCTTCATCAGGAATATAGGTACAGGACAAGGGTAAGAGACCCATACATGATGAGGGGTCTTTAAAAGGCCAGGATACAGACTTCATACTCATTGATGATGATTTGGGATCACCAAGCTCAAAGCTGAGAGAGATTGTTCAGGAGAAGAAGGCGGAGATAAAAACTTTGTCCGTCAAGTTGCAAAGAGCCCAGTGGATAATAAACTACCTTGAGCAGAGAAACAAAAAATTAGAAGATCAGAAAACTATCATGGAGCTACAAAACATACGTGAGAACTGGCAAGTCTCCAAAAGGAGCCAAACCGAGATGACATCCATTGAGCAAGAGATTGAGGCTGATCGTGAAACTTGGCTTGAAAGGGTAAAAATTCATTTAGAAAAGCTATTAGAGAAGGCCAACAAGGAAAAGAACATGTTGAGTCACATGGCTAATCATTATTGGGCAAGAAATCATGTTTGCAAGGCACGAATCAAGATCCTGAAGACTAAGTTGAAGAAGGCCTCAAAGCGTCGGAAAAGGAAATATAGACTTCAGATTTTGGACAACGCTTCCTTGGCCCAGCATAGTACATAATGGAGGACACTGAGCCCAAATTTCAAGAAATTTGGGACACTTTTCGCAAATTTTGATTTTTTGGTCCAAAAATAGATTTTTTAGCTCTATGCGCCACGCCACTTGGCGCGCGCTTATGATTGGGGGCTCCTTTTGATGAAAAATCAGAATATTTTGATTTTTCACGGAAAATTATGCATTCCTACTTATGGCCAAGAGATTTTGACAAGTTTTGGGCTTCCAGAAGGGTCAAAAACACCCAAAAAATGACCTTTCTGCCCCTTTTTTGACACACAGGAAGCAGTGTTGGGAAAACTCATTTTTGGAGGGGCAAATGGAAGCCAAATTCTGAAATTCCACTTGTGTTGGAAACCAGACAGGAAGAAATTTTCAACAAGCCCACTTGGAGAAATTTGGACACTAGTAAGGCCTTCAAAATCGGCTCCAAACTGGCGCGATGCATAGAGAAATCAGGCGCGGCACATTGGGGATTTTTGCTCATTTTGGACTCAGTAACTCTGTTTTTCGCCTAGTTTTTGACATTTTGACTTTCTTGCTTCCAAATGTTAAAATCATGATGTAATTTGATGTACTTTGATGGATCTTGATGTAATTTTGTTAAATTTTTACTCATGGAGGTAGATTCATCCATCAAAAGGTGAATTGCAACTGAATGAATCAGTTTCCTATCTTATAGAGGCAAGTTGTTCCACTACCTATTTTCTAGATCTCAGTTTAGATCTTCTTGAAACAGCTCCTAAAATTGTGATCTCGACCCCTAGAGGCTGGGGATGAGTTGTTGTTTGTTTATATCTTGTATTTTTTCAGTCATTAGCATGGTTGGACACTTGGGATTGCTTTGAGCATCATTGTACATTCATCTTTGCAGTTTGGCAAAGGAATAGACCAGGGTTTGCAGCACTCCTTGGGATTCATGTGGCTCTTTTTTTTGATGATGTGTTTCTCTCTGTTAAATTAAGTTTACTGGTGTTTCATGTGTATAATTTTTCCTTCTTATTTCTTCTTAAGTTAAACAAACAAGGATAAAGGTGGAATTCATTCAAATTTGATGTGCTCTACCTTGGGTTTGTTTGATTTTCTATGTTTTCAACTGTTTGAAGAGGATTCCTGAAAGTTTCTTTCCCTCTTAAACTCCTCACCAGTCTAAGCTATCCATTTCATTCAAAATTGAAGTGTCAAAATGATTGCCTACCTTGCCCCTTTCAGATCCCTGCAAAAACTAGGCCTCATTCCCCAGACCCAAAATCTGCCCTTCCCTTTGATCCAACAAACACCCTCAAAATCAAATAAACTCTTTTACATATATACCTAGCCTAAAATCAACCTTTATTCAAGTCATCTCAAGCCTCACTGATCATTTTTTGCTGATATTGACCAGGAGAGAGCCCTCTCTCGATCTGGTAGGGCTAGCTACCATATTAAGCGTGGTTTGATGTTACCCTAGATTCTGCCTTCCTCTGCCTAAGGTAGATTTAGGCCATAACACGTCCATCGCTCGCTATCATTTCTACGACTTGATCCTCGCTATTCGTTCCACCCGCACATTGATCTCTATCAATATAATCACGTCTGTAATAAAACCTGTTCTACCATACATTGATCTCTAGTGAAGTTCATAGGAACTTCGTTCACTCTTCGTATTTACATGACCTAAATCGTCCCGATGAACTGCACGCGCTCTCGTGCACTGTTCTGAACTCAAAATAGTCCGACTTGACCTAGCTTGTCCATGATTTTCCATTACCTCTTTGTCATGTTGCTCCTATAATTTTTATTCTCTCCTTACTACACCTCTGCCTCTCTTTTATGATTCTCTATTTAAATTTTTCCCTTGAAATATTTCTCCTTTATACTCCAGCTGACCTTGATCTGCTTCTTTGTTCTCAATGATAATTTTGGTGCTGCTCCTTTCAGTTCCTTTGCCATCAATGAAAATATTTCCAATAGTCTCCCCCTTTGGCATTGATGGCAACGCTTCCTCCAACACTTCTTCCCCCTTTCATTCTGAGAAGTTTCTATCTTCCTCTGCTTTCTTTTCCTCCCCCTTTGACATCAATGGCAAAGGGTTAGAAATTTTTCCAGTGTATTTTCCATCATTGACTTATTAGAGTTCTGCATAAGCATTATTCATTCTTTCCACATACCTGGCTGGGACTCCTGCTCCATTTGGTGTATAAGCATTGTTGGGAGAACACTTTGGGAATCATTGAACTTGTATGTATATATATAGTAAGTTGATACCATCCCAAAGAAGAGACTCCTTGCACTTGTATAATGTTGAAGGTGATGATAAGGACACTCCATAGAACGAACTGTACCAATATTATATAACCAAAAATGCATCATTGGAATAATACTAAAACATTGAGAATGCCCCATACGATATATAAAGTCTGCTCCAAATATACTTCAGTCTATATTATGATCTTCATCTGAGATACATATATGTTGAGGAAGATTGTAGATGGAATATGTTTTCTTCTACAACACACATTTTCAGTACACATCTGTTCAAATATGATGATGCTAATATATCTTTTGCAACCATGATTCACTTTTAATACTAGATTACACAGTGATTTCGTTGTAGATTTAAGGATGTCTTTGCACAATACTTGGCTCATAGACCAGCCGCTCATACTTTCTTATAAGGGATTCTCAAATTCACCCACATACCACTGTTACATTACTTTTAGGTGTGACACATGCTTAAGGAAGACTAATGGTTAGAGCTTGATATATCTGATCTCTACAGTATGTTGAACCCTTAGTTAAATTGAGAGGGGGGGGGGGGGGTGAATCAGTTTAACACATTCATGGACTTTTAAACTTTTTCTTTAACACTTGTTTACACCTTCATTTCATGTCCAAATTAATTATGTGAGTAATCTTAGAATGTGAGCATCAAGTATTAATATAATGTAACAGTAGACTTAATATGAGAGTAGCAAGTATTAAGCAGATGATATAAACCAGATCAACACATAAACATCATGCACAGAGACACCCGATATAAGTGGAAACTCATAAAGGGAGAAACCACATATTATTATTGTTGTGATGCAAAGGAAAGCTCCAACTCCCTCTCACCACTGATTTTCTGTAGGCACCAACCTACAGGAGGCTCCTACCTCAATTCTGCAAGCTACAACTCGCAAGGAAGCTCCAACTCCCATCAATTTTCTCGTGCACCAACCTACAAAAGAGGCTCCAACCTCGCCGGCTACAACCGACATTTATCAAGCTAAAACTTGATGTGGAAGCACCAACTCCCATCTATTTTCTACGTGCACCAACCTTGGATATCAAAATGCTCTACCTTCTCTTCCTCGCTATTCATCGGGGCATCATACCTGCCCCGCATCATCTCTCGTCGCCCCTCCTTCTTCTCTACTCACCTCCTCCTTCTTCTTATCTTTTCTCCCTTAATCTTCTGTACTCTGCATTCTCTAACCTCTCTCTCTCCTACCTCTTGCAGCTTGCTTATTCTCTTCAACTCTCTTTAATTCTGCTGCACACTCTCTTCTTCTCTCATTCTATTTTCGTCAACCTTTTCCCTTTGGATATTACCCTGTTTTATACAAAATAGTTTCATGGTTGTTTGTATTCTACTAGGAATTTGAAATGGACAGTCATGTCTCTTTGCCTTCTGCCTTCTCATTTCTTTTCCAGCTCACTCAGAAAAATGTAACTGTAGGTGCTTATTTTAATCTAAAAGTGGGATTTTGTTTTCTTCCTTCGGAGACTTGCCAATGCATCACAACCAATAAAAAATTCAATTACAATATTTACATTCACATATAATGAAAACTTCAGCGCAACTCATTTAGTCTTTTGGCTAGCTGCGCATTTGTCTTTTCTTTGACTGTGTTTGTCCCTTTCTTTCCTCTGTATGCCTTTCTGTCCTCTATTGTGGTGTAACTGCTGCCTTTTAAATCTGGGCATGTTCCAATGCCTTTCATACAATAAGTGTCTTGTTGATGTGGAAGTTCTGCAAGCGAAACATACATACATCGCAATTGTTTTATATAAAGAATCGCCCTCTACCTTGAGCCGAGGCCCGTGGGTCCACAGACCACGTGGCATATTTTAATACCATTGCAACCATCATTTTATATTTATGATGTTTCTCTTTTATATATATATATATATATATATATATATATATATATATATATATATATATATATATATATATATATATATATATATATATATATATATATATATATATATATATAACCCAACTTTCATTACACTAACTGCCTTTTAATATTGCTTTAAATCAATTCTCGGCGTATATAATAAAACCTGTTTAGAACATATAAAACTCCTTTTGGGACCACTTGCCATGCTTCCCGATGCAATATATTACTACTCCGATTGCGATTGATTGCTCCTGCTCTGATTGCGATTGACCACTTTTCATTTTGAAATGCCGATGCGATGAATCGCAATTGAAATCTTTCGATTGCGATTGGGTCCTTTGTGATTGTTCCGATTGTGATTTATCACAATCGCGACTCGAATACTCCAATGCGATTGACCACTCCTGCTTCGATTGCGATTGGTCACTGTTCATTGTTCTTTGTCGATGCGATTGGAACTCAAAAAATTATTAATCATAGTTCATAAGCCCATCGGGTCCGGGCTTCAATCGCAATCACAAGTATTTTAATATATGTTCCGACGGTCTGTTTCTTTCCGATGCGATTGACCACTGTTCACTACATTTGACAGATGCAATTGGAACTGGACTTCAAACACTTTTTAAACACAATTTATAGATCCATCGGTTCCGGAATTCCAATCGCAATTGCAAAACTTTTGTTTCATGTTGCGATGCCTGGCAAATCACGATGCGATTGGAACTGGACTTCAAACACTTGTTAAACATGATTTATAGACCCATCGGGTCCGGACTTCCAATCGCAATCGCAAACCTTTTGTTGCATGTTTCGATGCCCTGCTTAAATCCGATGTGATTGGAACTGGACTTCAAACACTTGTTAAAGATGATTTATAGACCCATCGGGTCCGGACTTCCAATCGCAATCGAAAACCTTTTGTTGCATGTTCCGATGCCCTGCTTAAATCTGATGAGATTGGGAAGGGTCCCACCATATATTACTTCGTTTCTTTATTTATAAAGCGCTCCAATTATATATATTTATGCTTTGATCTTTGTTTATATGAAGCATTGCACATATATGTAATGTGCTGCATATATACTCCAGCGTGGGTAGCGATTCCCGGTCGGTTATATATATATATATATATATATATATATATATATATATATATATATATATATATATATATATAATCCTATAGCTTGGGTTACGATTCCTGGAATAATGTTTATGTATCCTCCGGCTGGGTAATGATTCTCGGAATTTACTGCTCTGCCTCTGCCTCTACTGCTTCTGTCGCTCTACCTCTGCTGTGCTAACACTTCTGCTGCTAGAACACTTCACTGCCTCTGTATTCGCTGCCTCTGTCTCCACTTCTCAACCATTTCACTGCCTCCACATTTGCTGCTTCCTTTTCCTGTCTCTCTCTTTGTTGTTTCTGTTGGTCTCTTTGCTACCTTAGTTCCTTATCTGCCTTGCTTCCTTTGTTAGCTTCTTTTCTTCCTCAGCTACTTCTTTGTCTCTTCAATCAAAGTCTATGCCATACAAACTCAATTAATGAATAATTTCTCAATAATTCATCTGCAAACTGTATTGAACTCCTAATTCATAAATAGACCTCTGTATTACACTCCTTCAGGCCCTTTCAACTCCACTTCTCTATCTCTAATTCCTCTGTTGCTTCTGCTTCAATTCCTCTATTTCATCTACTGCCTCTACTACCTCTCTGTCTCTTTTGCCTTATGGATAGTTTAGGTGCTGCTCCTATCTTTACCTTTGCCATCAATGACAACATTTCCAACAGTCTCCCCCTTTGGCATTGATGGAAACACATCCACCAGTAATCCAATGCTTCCTCAAAGTATTCCTCTGTCTAGCTTCTTTTAGTAGACCCTTTCTTCTATTACTTGCTTTTCCTCCCCCTTGGACAGCAATCACAAAGGGTTGCACATTTCTCAGTGTTGATTATGTCTTTGCATTTCTTCTCTCTGAGATTTGTTTAGGCCTTCTTCTTCTAACTGTGTACCTTGCTGCTCCAAACTGGTGTACAAGACTTGTTGAGAGAACACTTTGAGGATTATTGGACTTGACTGTACACTGTAAATTAATACAATCCCAAAGCACAGATTCCTTGCACTTGAGTAGAGTGTAGGTGATGATAGAACAACCATATATCATCAAACTCATATAATCAGAGATGCTTCATTTGACCAAAGCTAACATGCTGAGAATGCTTCAAATACACTTATGTCTCTAGTATGATCTTCATCAGAAATACAAATCTGTTGAGGAAGATCGTAGATGGAATATGTCTTCTCCTGCAGTACCACACCTGTTCAATTATGATAATGATTCCAATATATCTTTGGTTGCTCAGGTACACCTTTCCTTCCTGTTGGTGATGATATGAGCTAGGATGCTGATATTATTCTTAATAGCTGAAGGTTCTTGTTACAGAGGTGATCAATGAATTAACCAGAATTTGATCTAAGAGATCAAATGCCTTTACTGCTTGCATAATGTACTTTCACAACAAAACCTTGAGGCTAGATACATTCAATTTATTGTTTAGTCTTACTTATCAACCAAGCACTTTTCTTTATGACATAAGGGGGTATTTATGTCAGTGATCAATCTCTTTTCAATGGTGAGATGTCAGCAAATCCTTTCTGCTGAAGTATATTCTTGATGATTCAAAGATAGAGTTTTGAGCTTCAACTGACCCAATTAGTCCTTCATACTTTTGATACTTTAACTGTTCCATCAGAATGAACTTCCACGAAAGCATATTCAAGATGTTTAATTGAAAACTCAGCAAACAGACTTCACACAGTTTTTTAACTGATCTTAAGAAAGAGGCCTTGAAGATATACATGTATCAAATTCAAGAAGGCATGCGATTATATATATAGAAGAAGATATTGCTTCAGTGCTCAATATACTACTTCAAGTGTAAGAAAGATAATGTTATTTTTTGCTCTGCTACTGACCTTTTCATGCTGAATGCAGATAATACTGGGAATATTGCCTTGAGGTTATTTTTCCATAGTTCTTTGATCGTGAGGACCTGTTTTATCCTTACCTAGCTGGCTGATCTCCCCCTAGAATGATATTCTCGTTTCTGTTCTCCCCCTGAAACTGTGCTTTCTCTTTATATCAGAGATACTACCCCTAGTCTATCCATTGTAATGCTAATCATACATGTATCGGCAATAAGACTGTTATGCATCCGACCAAATCATAATCCCCATATTTTCATATGGTGCTGACTTCACAATCGTAATTACATGGCCTACTCCCTTAATATTTAAATCTTGTACGAATAATCTTTGCAACGGTTCAAACCATAATAATACTCTTTCTTGTATCCGCAAACCTTAATAATGATCAACACACACGTACGCATGGGCCCCAACGCTGACAACCTTCCATATCCAACGGTGGACAAGCTGTCGCACCGGCCTTGACGATCCAACGGATATCGCATGGTGAAGATGCACGGACGATAATGCGCGATGGCGTGCTGTGGAAGCGGTTTTGCGAATTCGCTCAGGGCCACGTGTCGCCCACTCTATGGAATCTCTCTGATTTCTTAAATACTGCTTGCCCATCGAAAGCGATGCGATGAATACCGGAATCCCGCCTTTACTGTTCACTCCGCTCGTAAGGTTCTGCCTTCAAGGTTCCGCTTTTCTCCTTTAATGTATTATTATAATTAAGCTCTGCTTTAATGTTTTGCCTTTTATTACGGTTCCATCGTGAAGTTTAACACTTTGTTCACAATTTCATTTGATTCTTTTAACACACATTCTTTACACCAGTTGCTGCCTTCCGACCTTGACGAAACACAATGCCATTCTCTCTTCAATTCTGCTATGACATATAATATATCAACCTTCCATTGCATGTTCGGGGTTCTACCCTGTCACAGTTCCGCTTCTAACTGCACATTCAAGTTCTTGATTCTGTGGATCTGTATCATACTGCTGCTCCACTGATAATGCTTGGTAATCTGTTGATAAGCATGCTGCTTGTACCTAAACACCAATTGATATTACTTTGATAAACCATGTAGAGATTTTACTTCAGCTTTCATATTTACCCATAATTAAGACATCCTTCATAAATTCTATTATTGAGCTCTCCACTGTTTTAAAAAACAATCATCAATATACTGAGTTTGATCTTGGCATCATTAATCTTTTCCTTTTTCTGTCATTTTATTCAGAGGAAGTCACATCATTTTCTTTTCTATGACAGTTCTAAAATCATTGTTGCTTTATATATTGTCACTGGATGGATTTTTTCTTTGCTTCCTAGAGCAGCTCCCCCTGAGACTATGGAGAATTCGTTATGTTGTTGAGATAATAGGCTCCCCTTTTCTCTTTCCCTTCCATACTTTATTGGAATTCTTCATAATGTCTGTACTTCTTATAAATTCATAGTTTTGTTTGATTTGCTTTGATTCCATCATCTGTCTAGAGTTCTTTAGAATATATGGCAGTTTATAGTCCTTTACTTTGTGGCCAAGCTTGAGGCATATATAACATCTTATTTTATCAAAGTACATTTGGGCTGATGTATAATAGTTTGTTCCCCTTCTTGAATACAATTTACAATCAACAAGTTTATGTCCAAAATTATGGCATGCATAAAAATAGCCATGGAAATGATTTGTGTACCTGGTGAAAGATTGTCCTTTCCATTTTCTTGCTTGAGGTAGTCTTCTCTTTTGCTATATCTTTTGTTGGTTGAAGTTGATAGGCCTTATCTTACAATGTGTTGCATTATGTCCTGGTTTATGACAAGAGAAACATGTGCTATTTTTCATAGGAGGGAAGAACCTCCTTTGACAACTTCCAAATTTACTCACTTCATCTTCAGGAGCATATGAGCCTTTAGCAGCTGAATGTTTCATCTTCTCATTCTCTGTCCTACCATGTTGTTCCTTGATTCTATTTGTTTCTTCACAAGTCCTGTTCTTGCTGGCTTCTATTTTTGTAGTATTCTGTTGAGCTGCTTCACTGTCCTTTACAACTTTTACAAAGATGATTTTCTTGTTATATTCTGCCTTGGGCTTACTAGTTTCTCCTTCATATCCTATCCCAGCCTTTATGAGAGGAGATCTTTGAGCATTGAGAATTTGGTCCAACTGTCCAGAGCTTTTCATTAGAGGTGTATTCATTAATAAGTTTCTTTGGGCTTTTTCTAAGTTCTTTCTTAGGCTCGCTACTTCTTCTTCCATTCTTTCACATTCCTGAATTTTCTCTCTCATTTGTTGCAGCAAAGTGTCTTCTACTTTCTTTGCCTCTTCAAGCTGTGTCTTTAGGCCAATAATTTCTTTCCTATCTTCGTATTCTTTCTCATCAAATATTTGTACCAATCTCTTAAGATCTTTGTTTTCATTCTTCAATTTTTCTATTTCAGTCAGAGCTGTGTCAAGTTTGGATTTTTCTTCATCTACAATTTCTTCATGACTCTTACTACCATTCACACTAGCAGGTACCTCATTTTATTGAACATCTTCCTTTTGACATGAATTTTTCTTCTTCTTAATTCTCTTTTCCTTCTTGACAATGCAGTCCTCTGTGTCTACTCCATGCATGAAATGCAATCTGTCCTAGATTTATTTTGCAGAGTCTAGATCCATTATTAAATCAAGATCCTTATTATGAAGATTGTTATATATCACGCATTTTTCCTTGGCATTCCTCTGTTTTTCTTGCACCGAGGGAGAGTCTCTGTAGTAACCATCGCATACAAGTTTCCATACCTCAGGTGCATAAGCCAATAATCTTGTTTTAACCTTATCTCTCCATTCAAGAAATTTTGTTGTATTTGACACAGGTACATATTGATAGTCCATGACTCAACCAGATCTCCTTCAAGCTATTAAGCTTACACCAAAGGAACCTACTCTGATACCAATTGTTGAAACCTTAGTTAAACTAAGAAGGGGGGGGGGGGGTGGGGTGAATCAGTTTAACACATTCATGGACTTTTAAAACTTTTTCTTTAACACTTGTTTACACCTTCATTTCATGTTCAACTTAATATGTGAGTAATCTTAGAATGTGAGCAGCAAGTATTAATACAATGTAACAGTAGAATTAATATGAGAGCAGCAAGTATTAAGCAGATGATATAAACCAGATCAACACATAAACATCATGCACAGAGACACCAGATATAAGTGGAAACCCATAAAGGGAGAAAACCACCTCTTATTATTGTTGTGATGCAAAGGCAAGCTCCAACTCCCTCTCGCCACTGATTTTCTGTAGGCACCAACCTACAGGAGGCCCCTACCTCAATTATGCAAGCTACAACTTGCAAGGAAGCTCCAACTCCCATCAATTTTTTGTAGGCACCAACCTATAGGAGGCTCCAACCTCAGTCAGCCACAACTGACATTTATCAAGCTACAACTTGATGTGGAAGCACCAACTCCCATCTATTTTCTGCAGGCACCAACCTTGGATATCAGCTCTGTTTTGTACCTTCTCTTCTGCTATTCACAGTACTCATATTAGCCCTGCATCATCTCTATTCATCCCCTCCTTCTTCTCTGTTCAGCTCCTCCTTATTCTTGTCTTTTCTCCTCAACTATTCATACTCTGCATTATCTATATTCACACTCCCTGACCTCTTGCAGCTTTCTTATTTTCTTCAACTCTCTTCAATTCTGCTGCACACTCTCTTCTTCTTTCACTCTGTTTTTTTCAACCTCCTCCCTTTGGATATTACCCTGTTTTATACAAAATAGCTTCATGGTTGTTTGTATTCTACTAGGAATTTGAAATGGACAGCCATGTCCCTTTGCCTTCTACCTTCTCATTTCTTTTCCAGCTCACTCAGAAAAATGTAACTGTAGGTGCCTATTTTAATCTAACAGTGGGATTTTGTTTTCTTCCTTCGGAGACTTGCCAATGCATCACAAACAATAAAAAATTCAGTTACAATATTTACATTCACATATAATGAAAACATCAGCTCAACTCATTTAGTCTTTTGGCTAGCTGTGCATTTGTCTTTTCTTTGACTGTGTTTGTCCCTTTCTTTCCTCTGTATGCCTTTCTGTCCTCTGTTGTGGTGTAACTGCTGCCTTTTAAATCTGGGCATGTTCTAACGCCTTTCATACAATAAGTGTCTTGTTGATGTGGAAGTTCCTTAAGGGGAACATACATACATCGCAATTGTTTTATATAAAGAATCGCCCTCTACCTTGAGCCGAGGCCCGTGGGTCCACAGACAACGTGGCATATTTTAATACCATTGCAACCATCGTTTTATATTTATGACAGCTCTTTTATATATATATAACCCAACTTTCATTACACTAACTATCTTTTAATATGTCTTTAAATCAATTCTCGGTGTATATAATAAAACGTGTTTAGAACATATAAAACTCCTTTTGGGCCCACTTGCCACGCTTCCCGATGCAATATATTTCTCCTCCAATTGCGATTGACCAATGTTCATTTTGAAATGCTGATGCGATGAATCGCAATTGAAATCTTTCGATTGCGATTGGGTCCTTTGTGATTGTTCCGATTGCGATTGATTGCAATCGCGACTCGAATACTTCGATGCGATTGACCACTCCTGCTCCGATTGCGATTGGTCACTGTTCACTGTTCTTTGCCGATGCGATTGGAACTCAAACACTTATTAATCATAGTTCATAAGCCCATCGGGTCCGGGCTTCAATCGCAATCGCAAGTCTTTTAATATATGTTCCGATGGTTTGTTTCTTTCCAATGCGATTGACCATTGTTCACTGCATTTTACCGATGCGATTGGAACTGGACTTCAAACACTTGTTAAACATGATTTATAGACCCATCGGGTCTGGACTTCCAATCGCGATCGCAAACCTTTTGTTGCATGTTCCGATTCCCTGCTTAAATCCGGTGCGATTGGAACTGGACTTCAAACACTTGTTAAACATGATTTATAGACCCATCGGGTCCGGACTTCCAATCGCAATCGCAAACCTTTTGTTGCATGTTCCGATGCCCTACTTAAATCTGATGCGATTGGGAAGGGTCCCACCTTATATTAATTCGTTTCTTTATTTATAAAGCACTCCAATTATATATAGTTATGCTTTGATCTTTGTTTATATGAAGCGCTGCACATATTTGTAAGGTGCTGCATATATACTCTAGCATGGGTAGCGATTCGAATCCCATATATATATATATATATATATATTGCTGCTTGGGTTATACGATTCCCGGAATAAGGTTTGTATATCCTCTGGCTGGGTAATGATTCTCGGAATTTACGGCTCTGCCTCTGCCTCTACTGCTTCTATCGCTCTGCCTCTATTGTGCTAACACTTCTGCCGCTCGACCACTTCACTGCTTCTGTATTTGCTGCCTCTGTCTCCACTGCTCGACCATTTCACTGCCTCCATATTCGCTGCTTCCTTTTCCTGTCT
The DNA here is from genome assembly GCA_034641835.2 of Pinus albicaulis. Lineage (NCBI taxonomy): Eukaryota > Viridiplantae > Streptophyta > Pinopsida > Pinales > Pinaceae > Pinus > Pinus albicaulis. The sequence continues at coordinate 187,957,849 of CM076573.1, forward strand.
CTCTCTTTGCTGTTTCTGTTGGTCTCTTTGCTGCCTCAGTTCCTTATTTTCCTTGCTTCCTTTGTTCACTTCTTTGCTTCCTCTGCTACTTCTTTGTCTCTTCAATCAAATTCTATGCCATACAAACTCAATTAATGAATAATTGCTCAATAATTCATCTGCAAACTGTATTGAACTCATAATTCATAAATAGACCTCTGTATTACACTCCTTCAGGCCCTTTCAACTCCACTTCTCTGTCTCTAATTCCTCTGTTTCTTCTGCTTCAATTCCTCTATTTCATCTACTGCGTCTACTACCTCTCTGTCTCTTTTGCCTTATGGATAGTTTAGGTGCTGCTCCTATCTTTACCTTTGCCATCAATGACAACATTTCCAACACAGTATACACTTATGAAAAAGGTGTTTATGCATCCAAGGCCACGAGATAACATGATACCCATTGATAATCCATGCGGTAATTTTCACTTTGGCTCGCAGAGATAGGCATAGTTGCGATACCCTTCATACTCTCAGTTATTTGTGTTGAGCTCTCCACTGTTCTCAACAACAACCAACAATATACAGAATATGATTCTGGCACCATTAACCTTTTGTACTGGTGGAGATGCAGGATCAATCAATTGTTTTATCATAATTTGTTTCAGGAAGAACTTTTCAATTTATTTAATCGAAGTCTCAAAGACAGACTGTTCACAGTTTTATCATTCATTTATCTACTTACCTCCAAAACAAAAACATACCCAACTTCAACGCAAGCTCAGCACATCAGTAATGTTTTCTCCAATACCAACACTACTCCAATAATAATGCTTGGGTGCTTCCTAGAGAAAATCCTCTTTAAGTTCAGTATAAGCAACCTTCATTCAATTCTTTTGTTATTAAATGAATATACACAACAAATTGATGCTATCACAACTCATGGGAATGTTGGAAGGCATGTCACCATATAATTCTATGTTCTTTTGTCCCCTGCTACTTTATCATAGTGATATGTGCTAGACTTCTGATGAATATGTAATCACTACAAGTCAAAAGCCCTTGATGATGATGTGAACAATGAGTTCAAATAGAGCTTACACTTTATTGTAACATTAGACAATATCTTTCAATATTAAAGGCCCAATTAATTTAATACTTAATAGTTACATCTTTAAAAATAAAACCCTTGAGGCTTGATACATTCCA
>CM076573.1:187961535-188072330 GCA_034641835.2 Pinus albicaulis
AAACAACATCGAAACTAACCATAGAGTCATTAGGTTCGCAAACCCAGCCTTTTAACTCCTGGACAAAAGAAGCATAATCTTTCACGAAAGAATCTGACTGACCAACCAGAGGCTTCAGATTCTTTCGTGAAAGATTCTGCTTCTTTTGTCCAGGAGTTAAAAGGCTGGGTTTGCGAACCTAATGACTTTATGGTTAGTTTCGATGTTGTTTCTCTCTATACGAATATCCCTATCATGGAGGCCGTAGAAGTAGTCAGACGCATCACTGATCCAGATACTGCTAAGTTGGTGGAGATTTGCCTCACCTCTACCTTTTTTAGTTTTGAAGGAGAATTTTATGAGAAAACCTGTGGTGTCTCCATGGGTTCCCCGCTCTCGCCAGTGGTAGCCAACATTTTTATGGAAGATTTTGAATCTAGAGCTTTGGTGTCTGCTCCTTTAAAACCCAAGGTTTGGAAGCGGTTTGTGGATGACACCTTCATAAACTGGTCTCATGGGCGTCAAGAGTTACATGCTTTTCATCAGCACTTGAATAATCAATCTGACTCCATCAAGTTTATGATGGAAACAGAGACTGATGGGAGCCTTCCTTTCCTTGATGTTCTTATCTCTAGAAATAATAATGGCTCTTTCTCGCACCGTGTTTTTCGGAAGAAGACACACACAGAGCAGTATCTGCATTCTGGCTCTCATCATTTTCCTGCTTAGAAGCTTTGAGTTCTGAACACCTTAGCCACGAGAGCCCTTAGAATATCTGATAATGATCATTTGGATGAAGAAAAGGCCCATCTCCTTAAGGTCTTCAAAGAAAATGGTTATAACAAAAATCAGAGTTTGAGGGCTTTCATGAATGCTAGCAAAGGTCCTAATCAGAAAAAGTTAAAGTATGATGTTGTTGGTAGGGTTCATCTGCCTTTTATTCAAGGTACCACTGACAAGATAGCTCAGATTTTAAGAAAGCATAAGATCTCTTCCTCTTTTAAACCTTTAAACACCATTCGGAGTTCCCTTAAATCGGTAAAAGATCCCTTGGACCCAAAAAGCATGAAAGGGGTTTATTTGATCCCATGCTCTTGTGGGATTCCCTACATTGGTGAAACTGGTCGGTCGATTAGTAAAAGGATCCAATAGCATTCTGCAGATATTAGGCATGGTAGAACTAAGTCCTCTGCTCTAGCTGAGCATGCAGAGAAGACGAAGCATCACATATGTATGGAAGACGCTAGAGTCCTTGCTAGGGTTGATCATTTGCATCATCGTAAATTTATGGAGGTGATTGAGATTGAGAAGAGGTCCCCACATTGAATAGGGATGACGGATGGAAGGTCAGCAGTTGTTGGATCCCTTCTCTTCACTCCCTATAGTGGTCGTTCCTCTTTTTTTTTTCTATAATTTATCTATTTAGCTTTTTGAATATTTATGATTATGTTTCCTTTTATTCTATTTTTATTTTTACTTTTATTTATTTTTATTTTTATTTTTATTTTTTATATATTTATTTTTAATTAATTAATTAATTTATTTTTTTAAATTTATTTATTTTATTTTGTTGTATTTATTTTTATTTTTTATTTATTTATTTTTGGTCATTTATTTTATTTTATTTTATTTCATATATTTTATTTATTTAGTTATTTTATTTTACATTATATATATTTTATTTTATTTTTATTATTATTATTGAATTTTGACTTTTTGACCTTTTTGGATTTAATTCTTGTTTTATTTTCATTTTTATTTCTTGGGGGTAGTTGCTTTTTAGTTTTTATTTGGGGTTCTATATTTTTATTTTTTGACTTGGTCCTTATATAAATTTTTTGGGTTAATTCATAGCTTTTAAGGTTGAGGGATTTGTATTTTTTGATTTATTTTATACTTTTATTTATTTTTATTTTATTTCTGAACGTTTTAATTTTATTTTTGAACATTTTTGAACATTTTTAATTGTCTTCAGGTTTTTGACCGTTGCTTCTCTCTTCCTGGTATATAAATGGATAGTCTGATTAGCCAATATTCATTTTGCATTATCCTGATGATGAACTACAGTTGGTAGTTCGAAACACGTCGGTTCCATAATTTCTCATGTGATTTCCCGGAAGATTTAGAATAAAATGTTATGGATCATAGAAGCTTGCACTCTAAAACTTCGTATTCTACTGATAGGAAGGATGCTTGCTCCAAATACCAATTGATACCAATTGATGAATCATGTAATGATATAATGATAATACACATTTCTCTTATTCATCCTTCTTAAGAATATTTTGTTTCATTATTAACACTTCCATAGAGACATACAGTGTAATAATCCTTTGTAGATCTTTACTAGTTCCATAGCTCTGCTCTTCTGTGACAAATTTTATGGGCTGCTCTCCCCCTGAGCATTTTCTTCTGGTATAACCTTGGTTGGATGTCTGCATTGCTTCCTGGAGCAGCTCCCCGTGACCCTATGTTGGATTCATAATGTCATTAAAGTAATAGACTCCCCATTTTTCTTCTTCTTCCATACTTTTTTGGGGTTCCCCATAATGTCTGCATCTCCTTTTGATTCACAATTTGGTCTGATATGATTTGGCTCCATCATTTGTCTGGAGTTCTTTAATGTATATGGTAGCCTACAGTTTTTTGTCTTTGTGTCCAAGTTTGTGGCATACATAACATCTTATTTTACCTAGGTACGCTTGAGCTAATGTATAGAATTTTGTACTCCTTTTTTAACATAGTTTACATTCAACAGATTTATGTCCAAATTCGTTGCATGAAAAGTAGTATCCATGGAAACGATTAGTGTACCTGGTGAAAGCTTTTCCTTTCCCTTTTCTTTCTTGATGGAGTCTTCTCATTGGTTGCATATTTTGCTGGTTAAACTGCATTTACTTTGTCTTGTAGTGTGTTACTATATGTGCAGGTTTATGGCAGGAATAACATGTGATACTTCTCACATGAGGAAATAACCTTCTTTTACATCTTCTAAATTTTTTCGGTTCATCCTTAGGAGCCTATGAGCCTCTTGTAGTTGACTGTTTCTTCATTTCTTTCTTTGTCACTCGAGGTTGCTGCTTGTTTCTGTCTACTTCATTACCCATCATGGTTTTACTGGCTTCTAACTCTTTGGATCTCTTTTGGGCTGATTTATCATCTCTCTCAATGTCTGCCTTCTCTGAGTTCTCCATGGAGGTAATCTCATCTCCAATCTGCTTACACAACTTGCTCCTTTCTTCTATCAGTCTTTTAGTTGCAATAATCTCAGATTGTTGAGAATTATATTTCTTTTACAGCTTTCACAAAAGTAATATCCTTGTTATATTCAACCTTTGACTTACTGTTCTCTCCTTCATATCCTATATCAACCTTTATAAGAGGATATCTTTGAGAATTTAGTATTTTTTCCAACTGTTCAGAGTTTTTCATTCGTGGAATATTCATAGTTAATTCCCTTTAGGCATTTTCTAATTTCTTTCTCAGGCATACTATTTCTTCTTCCAACTTCTCTTGCTCCTGATTTTTATATTTTCTTTTCTTTATCAGAATCTCTTCTACCTTCTTAGCTTCTTCAAGTTCTACTTTCAACTGAATGAGGTTTTCCAAACTTGGCTCTTCCTTTGCATATTTCAAGAGAATGTCTTTCTGTTTTCTGCTCTTGAGTTTAAGTCTGTTTATTTCCTTCAGGGCACTAATTAGATCCCTCTCAAGATCGACCTCACATTCTTATTTATCTTCCATAAGGTTTCCTTCAAGCTCTTCCTTGGCCATCAAACCAAATTTAGATGTTCCTTCTTCATTGGAGTATTCATTTGAGCTTTCAAATGCACTGATATCTTGCTGAGCATAAAACAATTTTCTATTAAATCTCTTCCTTTTCTGCCATTTTTTTTTCGTTTTTCTCTGTCTCTTGTGGCTGATTCTCTGCTCTCTTATGGGGAAATTTTGAAAAATATTGGCCTACTAATCCACAATTAAATCACTTAAATGGAATTTTACCTTTGTACTTACCTGTGCCTCTATCCAATATCCTGACGAATTTGGCTTCTTCTACATCAGAGCATGAGCATGTACCTTTCTTTTCTTCTATGCACTTGTCTACCTTTAAGGTTGCCTCCCTCACATTTTACTTCCCCTTTGGAAGTCTCTTCTCATAAGTGGTCAAGTTTCCAAGCAATTGGTTCATGGTCAAGGTTTCCCAGTCTGTTGTTTATTCTATGGAAGAAACCTTAGGGTTGAATGTGGATGGTAAAGATATCAGTATATTTTGTACTATTACACATTCCTTAATGGTTTCTCCTAGAGCTATCATGTCATTCACAACTTCTGCAACCTTTAAGAAGAAACTGGCTACATCTTCATCTTCATTCATTTTTAAATTTTCAAACTGAGTTCTATAAGCTTGCAGATTGGCCATCTTCACCTTTTTATCTCCCTCATTAATATTTTCTAATGTGTCCCAGGTTCCTTTAGTAATAGTTTAACAACTGGAAGGAGGTCGTAGGTCCCAAAAATGGCTAGCCTAGATGGATTATCAACAAATAAATCCCCATTGTTTACTGGCACAAACTATGCCTTCTGGAAAATAAGAATGAAAGCCTATTTGATGTCTCTTGGAGTAGAAGTCTAGACTATTGCGTTAGAACAATATGCACCAAAGGATACAAACACTGAGAAAGAAGCCAAAAAATAATTCACAGCTAATGCGAAAGCAATGAATGATCTCCTAAATGGTCTAGGTGAGTCAGAAAGACCTCTGAGCAGAGTTGGGTGTTGAGAAAATGAAATATATTCTATTTCCTTTGAGTAATGCATCACGTCCACTTTCCATCGCATTTCGAAATTTAGAAAATTTCCATTATAAGGCTCCTTTTCTCTTTGATGCTATTTAACAATGGAAAACCTCATACTTCTGGACTTGAAACCCTTTAAACTTCAGCGTTGAGTTGCATCGCATCCGTCCTCTTTATCGCACTTTGCACTTCGGCGTTTCAACACGATTCTTAAGTGCTTACCATCTTGAGCTTGCTAATTGTGATATCCGATTGGGTCCCACAACCAGGCTTTAATTCTTTAGTCTTTGGCTTTTTAACTCCATCATGTCCACTCCTCATATCGCAGCTCGCACTTCTTATCGCATCGCAAATTAAAACAATTAACTTGCGATGACTTAACATATAGATATAAGAATCATCGATAGAGATGTGCAGTATGAAAATGGGTCCCATGTTGGACTTTAAATCCTCTATAATTTATCATTGAAGCATATCGCATCTGATACTCTTATCGCATTTCGCACTTCGACATTTTAACATGATTCTCGAGTGCTTATCCTCCTGAGCTTGCGATTTACGATATGTGGGCCAAGTCCACGTCATCTCTACATCATCGTGCCACGTCATATTGCCACGTCACTGCCACGTAAACACCACATCACTTCCACATCATTGCCATGTCACTGCCACATCATCTTTCCATGCCATCTCCTGCACTTCGCATTTTGAAATTTCTATGTATTATGGCAAACCGTATATTTTAACTTATCGGTAATCGGGTCGAAAACCTTGTCGTACGTCACGCAATTTAACCCCTCACAAATCCACATTTCACACATTTACCTCTACGCCGTTAACAGTTATATCTTATATGATGTGATGTGTGATATGAACATGGAACTCCACCTGGCACGTGGCTCCTCATCGCATCACAGCTTAAAAAATATAACTTGCGACGTCTTAATACTTAAAATATAAAAGTCACTAATTGCGATGTGTGCCAATCATCTTCTGTGATCTGGTTCATCCATCGCTCGCTATCATTTTTTCAACTTGATCCTCACCGTTCGTTCCACCTGCACACTGATCTCTGTTAATAGAATTGTGTATGTAATAAAACATGTTCTTCCATACATTGATCTCCAACGAAGTTCATAGGAACTTCATTCACTATTCGTATTCACGCGACCCGACTCAACTCATTGAACTGCACACACCCTCATGCATTGTTCTAAACTCAAAATAGTCTGAATCGACCCAGCTTGTTCACGATTTTCCTTTGCCTCTTTCTCATGTTACTCCTATAATTTTTGTTTTCTCTTTACTGCACCTCTGCCTCTCTTTAATGCTTCTCTACTTAAATTTTTTCTTCTTTTCCTTATTGCTCCTTTATACTCCAGGTAATCCTGATCTACTCCTTTGTTCTTAATGATAGTTCTAGTGCTACTCCTTTCTGTTGCTTTTCCATCAATGACAATATTTCTAAAAATTAATGCAAAAATAATGGTCTCGAGTCATCCTCCTCTCCATCTAGATCTTTCATCCAATATTTCAAAAGTAAATACTAAAATCTTAGAAGATTCTACTATTTCTTAACCTCTCAAACATTTTATCTAATCCTCTTTTTTTCTAAACCAACAACATAGCATAGAATTTAATAGCAGCAGTCCTCTTCTCCACTTAAAGTTGATGTTGAATTGAATGTATGCATGGATATCCACATTGTCTCATTCGTTGGGTTGAAGACTTTAGTTCCACACATTTTTGATGAATTTCTACAACCCATTTCTACAGTTCCAGAAAATATTTTTGCTTGTTTTGAGAAAACTTATCGATTTTGTTCTCCTTATTTCTCTTTTTATCTGAAGAATATTTAAGGCTATTTATTTCTCAGATTTGTACTAATATATTGGAATAAATGATGATTTTTATCTGTAAATTTCAAAATATGAAGACATAAGTATGATGGATGAGTGACTTTGTTCCTTTATGGGAAGGGCATGTTCTTAATATATTCTTTCATTTAAGGCCACTTGCCATCCCAAAATGAAGAATCTATCATCTAGACCTAAAAAATAGCTATATAATGTATTTTTATTCATAATGAAACAACTAGTTTAAATTTCTCCTAGAACTATTGAACCAACTGGAACAACTTCTAGCTTTACACTTGTATCTGCACTTGGAACTACTACTCTTTCCTATGCTACTGTTGGTTTTGAACTTGTAAGGTATGCTGCTTCTAGTGCTCTAATGTTTTCCTTTTCTTCTGGAAACCTCTTTCTGGAAACCTCCCCATCAATTAACCCTCTTGGAAAATGAACTGAAATCCTCATTTAGTATGGAGTTCCCTAATGTAGAGGATCTCATTGTTTTTTCTAACAACTCTCCTAGATCCCCTATCTTACGCCTGCAATTGAATTACTACAACCATGAAAACATTAAACCAAGGAAAAAAACTAACATCCCTCTTGTCACTATTTAGCGTCTGCAATTACTCTAGAGTTTCCTATGATTATGGCCCCCCACCCTCCACATCCTCACTACCTTACCATATCTCCCCCCCATTCATAAGGTGGGGATATTCCCTCATCCCACACTCTATCCCCCATTTTCCCCTTTCCTCTCATTCCTCTCTCCCCCCCCCCCCCCTTCCCCCCCACTCCTCCCCTCTCACCCCCCATGCATATAGAGGACATTGTTTCTTCGAGCTCGTCATGCAGAAAATATTTTTTCCGCATCCTCACTAAAATAAACCCATCAAGACCAAACCCTCACCTATCACCATGGTTGTACGCTAATATATCCCTATCAATGCAATCTGAAATGTGAGGGGGAAAACCCTTGTGGGATGTTTTAATGGAAGAAATCCCTCCATGTCAAGGTTAAAGGTTTAATATCCAAAATCTGGAACAGCTAGCAAGGCATGACTGGAAAACGAAATTTCCAGTAATGGTTGCTATAGGAATTGAAACCAAGACCTGGATCCCTTAAAACAATTTGTCTAAGTGCTAGATCCAAGAGGAGGCTCCAAATAAATCCTTCTAAGTGGGTTAAATAGATCTCCCACACTTAGATGTCCTTAAAAAGTGCCCGGTGAAGGGACTGCAACAATACTTGAACAAGGATGGAATACACAACGTTATTTTAATGAGACATGACACATGAAGATGTAAATAGCTGATCAATGTATAATATAGCAGAAAAAGAGTACAATGCTTTGAGGAATCAATCACTCAAGCTGGGCAATGAAAGCCTCAATAGAACATGTACAAAAAATATGACAAAACACTGCTACATAAATGTGCCCAAGCTATAACAACGCTATATATATGAGACACTGCAACATATAGAATGAAAATACAATGATATAGTAATATCAGCTCAAGAAAGGTGGGGGAGCAAGCTCTCAACCCCTGAAAATACTAATACAACACTAATACAAAATCCTTCAGAGGATTGGATGCAATACATGTACAAATGGAAAATCTGCAGAAATGTTGGAGTTGTTGGGTAGCAGCTGCAACTCAGAAATAATTGGAGATGGCTGAAGATGATGTGAAATATGAAATAAACCTTCTTCAAAAGATCTCTCAAATGGTAGGCTGATCCTATCCCTGAAGATCTCTTACTCCAAGATGATGGTGCAACCCCTCACTGCAAGTGTGCATTGAAATAATGTAGTTTGGAGAATGGAATGCGTTGTCTATGATGGGAGATGCTTGGCCTTGATGCCAAGATATGAAAATCAGCTCTAAAACATTCCTTACTAACCTTCCCGATGAATAGAGACTCCCTCCTCTGAAATATGATACAAGGAATGATATTGTGGAACTGCTCCACTGCAACACCCAGCAACACTACGTTATACTTCAGCAGAAATAACACAGTGACTGAAGAAGTGGCTTTGGCCTTGAGCCAAGATGTGGAGAAAATGAAGAGAAATCCTTCATGAGGCCTCTCAAGAAGGAGAGTAAATCCTAATCAGGAATCAGTCGTGCTAAACAACACTGCAACTCAGTTGAACAGCCGGAGACTACAAATAGTCTAATTAGACAAATGATCAAATGCTCAAAGATGTCTCACTATGGCTGCCTCTTCCTCCTTTTATGCAAGTGAATACCTCTTTGCCCTGGACTCCACACATTAGGGTTTCTTCCACAAAGAATATTCCTCCCTCTCAAACTGTGTTGTCTCCTCATGCAAGCTACACCTCTTAGGCAACATTGTTGACTTGGTCAAACTTGACCTTGTCCTTATGCATTTTCCCCTTTTCACACTGAAAGGTGCAAAATCAAGCTGCTCCATGGATCATTTTCACATTATGAAGGATATTATTCCTACTCATGGGACTTTTACCCATTTTATTCACCTCCTAGATGAAATAAAAAAAAATTAATGTTCCAATTATCTTCATGAAAATTTTGGAACATTACAGTCCTCCCCTCTCAAAGATTGCTTGTCCTCAAGCAAGTGCAAGGATAGACTGAATTCTTTTCTCCTCCTCTCCCTATAGCATCCTTGTATGATGATCTCTTCCAAGGAAGGTGATGTTATCTCATCAATAAAGCTTCCACATTGCCCCTCTTTAGCATGCAAGTTAGTTATCAAGCCATCATCATGTAAAGGTGAAATACTCAAGAGGATAACAAAGTGATGTCTAGAGGTTCTCTTGAGGAATGGGATCTGAAATTTGATGGGAACTATCTCTCCCATATGGATCCTCCATGCCCAAGCTATGAGCCATGAAAAATGAGTCACCTTCCAAATAGGAAACTCCTGGAAACTGTCCTCCACCTTTGGCTCTGGCAAAGTAGGTGGGTTGAAATTCTGCACATGGTAGACAATGTAGCCTACCCCATGTTGTCCATCTCTCCACTTAAGATAAGTGTAGATTAAGTGCTGATCCTGGGCTGCAAAATACTTGCCCTCAAGTGGAAAGATGAAGACTAGATCTCCAAGGATCTCTCCTCCAACGCTACAAATCATGCTGGCCCAAGTATCTCCATCTATGATGAGTTGGAAGTCATCGACATATGGCATGTCTTCTATCATATGGCTCACCTCATATGGAAACAAATGAGTTGCTCTTGTGGCCATATCATCTCCCATGTTCCCATTAGAACATGTAGTGCAAAAAGTGTGAGTAATTTCTCCCTCAAAGGACACATCCACCCAATGTATCTCTCTGGTGGATGCAGCGCAGTCCTTTCAACTGCTGATTCAAAGCATCAAGTGGCAAGTTTCTCTTCAAAGAATTTGTAGCTATGCATGTTAGCTCATCTACTATCAAGTAGTAAGCTGCAATATATACCAGCTGTGTACAATCAAAGCAATCCAACACTTTCCCAAAGTCATGTAGAGATGGGTTATTCATATTACAATATTTGGCCCTAAAGTGACCATGAAACCCATAATTAATCTTGCTCTCTCTTGGATAAATGCACTATTTACATATGGTGAGAAAATACAAATACTCAATACAGTAATCACTAAGAACATAAATGTCTTTCTTACCATGCATTATGTGTGAGCTGAAAGTGAGGTCCATGTATAAGTTCCCCCATGAGGATCCGCTCATAAAAATCTGCAAGAAGAAGGGATACATATACTCCTTGGAACACTCCATCAATAAGAACACACTCCCATGTGACAGCGTTGTAGTCCTTAGGAACAAGGCTCTATGACTCCTCCCTTTGATATTCCACATGCCAAAGCCATCCACCATCATGCTGCTATATGAGAAGATCTTCTTCCGACATGGAAGTCTCTCATGATCTTCCAATGCTGAAGGGTAGCCTCCTTGCACCATGAATGTGCCTTTCTTCTCTTCAGAAATATCATGAAAAGTATGGGAAGAATTTTGACCATACTCTCCCAAGTGCAACCACAGCAACAACAACTTTTGTTGCTACCTCATCTCTCCCTCATATAAGCCATAGAGTAAGATCATGATGGTCAACTTATATGATGTCCCAACAAACAATTCAGCCATGAAGTGCCTCCTGAAATGTAAAACATATAAAGTGGGGAGAATCATGCTCCCAATGGGCACCTCCAATATCAAGCCCACTCTCCAAACAAATCTCCCCATGAACATATACATATCAGCAACATATGGAAGCAAGGTACAATGAGAACAAGTTTCCAAGTGACAACTAGAGATTGAATCATGGTCCCTCTCATGGAACCAGCATAGTGAATCCTTGGCCTACATCAAAATAAGACATAAAAAGTGCTTTTTCAGCTACTTGTTTGCTGCCACAGTCATATCATCAGATGAAAACATGAAGTTACAATATGGTCTCAATGGTGCACACCAAGAATCATGTGGCTTCCCCCACAAACCATCAAAAGTATAGCCAGAGTCAGTGCTACAGGTAGTTGCAAGTGCATCATCATACAATATGCAAGAAGAGATAATTCTTCTTGTTACATCATGCTGCTCAAATAAGTGTTGAAATTTGGTTACTGGAGGACAGGTGGTTCCCTAAGGCTTTGATCTTTGGCCTAGGAAAAAGTGTCCAAAAGAATTTAATTTTTCTCCTAAAGTGACTTTATAAAGTTATAAAGTCAAATCTAATTTAAAAGTGACTTTAAGTAATAAAGTTACTAAAGTCTAATTTTAAAGTGACTTTAATAAAGTCAATGTAAAATTAGAAAGGAAAGTGACTTTGGAAATAAATGACTAAGTGGGTCTTTATTAAAGTGGGGTGAATTAAAAAATAGAAAGTGAGATTTAAATGAGCATTTAATCTCAGCCCTAGATCTCAATCTATCTCAGCCATTGGATTTAGGGATTCCCCAAAAGTCACTTAGGGTTAGGTTAAAGGAGGAAAAGGAGGAAAAGATCATTCATTATTTCATGAGCAGATTGAGAGAGGAGGAGAAGGAGAGCTGGAGACTTTTTTCTGAAGAGAGCTTGAGAAGGTGAAGGAGAGGCAAACCCAGCAAGTACGTACAGCAGCAAGGAGGGCACCATTTTCGAGGTAGTAAGAGGCTGCATGAATATCGAGGCAACAAGGCCGTACAACAGCACGAAAACTGAGACAGTATTCCATACAACAGTCCGTATATCTATTTTGTGGCACATTTTTCGAGGAGAAAGGCAGCACGATTTTTGAGGAAAAATACAGCAACAAAGGGCTCGATTTCCAAGGTTGTTGGGCACACTTTTCGAGGCAGCCAACACAGTTTTCGAGAAAGGAAGTTTGCTGTAATAAATTTCTTTTTTGAGTATTTTTATGTTCTAGCACGTTTTCCAAGGCAGAGGCAAGCACGGAAAACCAGATAAGTCTGTAATTAATTTGCTGGAATTTTTCCTGTATATATCACCTCTCTGTAAAAGCATTTTCCAGAAATAAGAAGGAGCTTTCAAACTAGTTTTCCAGAAGAGTTGTAGGGGGTTTTTCTAGGGTCATTTTGACCAAAAATATCAGTGTTTAAATGTGTTGAATGGCTGTTTTAAGCTTGCTGATTTTTATTTCTGCATTTTCCAGCATTCTGTAAATTTTCCAGAATTTGTGTTTTCAGCAAAAAAAATATTTTTCTGTTGTTGAATGTAAGGATATGGGAAAGGGAATTTAACTAAAAGGAGAAATAAGGTGAAACTGAAAACCGGGGTGGGAAAACAAGAAATTTCTACATGGTATCAGAGCTTGAGTGTTGAAAGTGCAGTTTGGGACAACAAGGAGAAAAATACAGGCTGCTGATTTTTCACTCAGAAAATTCCAGGAAGCTAATTTTTCACAAACAAAATTATTATCTTTACTACAACAATGCTATTTTTTAGTTTTAGGATAGCAGGACGTCATTGGGATTGAGGGTGGAGGATAGGTTGGATGGGCATACCAATTACAACATTTGGAAGGAGAGAATGCAGAATATCTTTGAGGAGGCAAAAGTCTAGGATATCATGGTTCATACCCAACAGCAGCCTGTTAATGTGCCTACTGATGCTATTCAGTTGGCAGCATATAATAGAAAGAACAACAAGGGTAAGAGACTGATTCTAGACGGAATCAAAGACCATTGCATTCCTCATGTGAGAGGAAAGAGAAATTCTCATGAGATGTGGACAACATTGTCCAATCTCTACCAGAGTACCAATGAGAACCGGAAAATGGTCCTGAAGGAGAAGCTGAAGACCATTAAGATGGGTAAGACTGATAGTGCAGTTGGATATCTCACAAATATTACTAATGTGAGAGATGAGTTGGCAGCGATTGGAGAGGTCATTCCACCCACTGACTTGGTGCGGATTGCAGTGAATGGCCTCCCCAGTTCATGGATGAACTTTGTTGATGGGGTTTGTGCACATGAGACACTTCCCACATGGGAGAGGTTTTGGGATGATTGCATTCAGACAGAGATCAGGAAAGGTCATCTTGGGGCAGCCAAGCCAGTTGAGCAGGATGAGGATGTAGCACTGTTGGCAGGAGGCAAGAAAGGCAAAGGGAAGATGCAGGCTTCCACAAGCAATGGTGGGGGCAAAGGAAAAGGTAAAGGTAAACAGGGTAACACATAGAAGGACTATTCCAAGGTGAAGTGTTGGAATTGTCAGAAGATGGGACACTATGCAGTTGTGTGTCCGGAGAAGAAGAAGAAGAAGGGGAAGAACCAGAGCATGGCAGCTTCAGCAGAGGTTGAGGACTTTGCAGATCGCTTTGATCGGGAGTTTGGGTTCATTGCGTGTGAGTCTTCTAGTGCAGGAGTACCTGCCACACAGGTTCAGAGGGAGCATGCATTTCCCTCGATTAGCGGAGCATCTTCGGGTATCTGGTATGTGGACAGTGGGGCTTCACGTCACATGACAGGAGTCCGTGAGTACTTCTCAGAGCTTTCAGAGAGTGGCACTGATGTAGAGGTAGTACTCGGTGACGATAGAGTTGTTAGAGCAGTCGGTGTGGGAACATTGACATTTCAGAGGGAGTCCAAACCTCCCTTGAAGGTGTCAGATGTTCTTTATGTGCCAGGGATGAGGAAGAACCTCATATCCGTCTCAGCTTTGGAGGATAGAGGATATGAGATACTGTTCAGGGGAGGACAGGTGTTGATATATCCCAGGGGCGCTCCAGCTGATTCAGCTAGAGTGATAGGTGTACGCCATGCAAAGGTGTACAAGTTTGCATTTCAGCCCCTTTTGGCATTGAGCAGTAGTACCGACAGCAGAGCTAGCAGTTCTGAGCTGTGTGAGATTTGGCACCGTAGGATGGGGCATATGTATCATGGAGCCTTGAGGACTTTGCGGGAGATCACTACAGGTGTGCCAGATTTCAGTACTGATCACTTTGATACTTGCAGAGGATGTGCGATGGGAAAGTTTTCCAAATCCCCTTTTCCCAGCAGTGATAGCAGAGCGACTGGGATACTTGATTTGATTCATTCCGATGTGAGCGGTCGGATGTCTCATGTTTCCTTGAGTGGATATGAGTACTATGTTTTATTCATTGATGATCACTCTAGGAGGACCTAGATTTATTTCTTGAAGACCAAGAGTGAGGTCTTCAAGCGGTTTCAGGAGTTCAGAGCTCTTGTGGAGACACAGACAGGTCGGAAGATCAAGTCCCCGAGGTCGGACAATGGAGGAGAGTACACCCTTGGAGAGTTTGTTGACTATTGTGCGGAGGCAGGCATTAGGAGGGAGCTCACTGTTCCTTACAACCCCCAGCAGAACGGGGTTGCGGAGAGGAAGAACAGATCCATCGGAGGGGCTACCAAAGCCATGTTACATGATCAGGGGTTGCCATTGTTTTTGTGGGCAGAGGCCTGCAACACAACTGTTTACTTGCAGAACAGGAGTCCGCATCGTGCCTTGGGGCACATGACTCCGGAGGAGGCTTTTTCTGGGAAGAAGCCTGATATTGGTCATCTTCGTATCTTTGGGTGTATTACATACTCCTACATACCCAAGGAGAAGAGGACCAAACTAGAGCCCACCGTAGAGAAGGGTATTTTTGTGGGCTACAGTGAGACCTCAAAGGCCTTTTGGATTTACATTCCTGCACAGAGGAAAGTTGTTGTCAGGCGGGATGTGAAGTTCGAGGAGGATAGGGACTTTAGGAGGTCACGGGAGTTAGAGTATCTGGATCAGCCAGACCCTCAGCAACAGCTGAGTCAGTCACAGGGATCCACTGGGCAGGGATCAGGAGGATCCAGAGGTACATCTATGATGATGTCAGGTCCGTCAGTGAGCAGTGGCTCACAGAGTCAGAGGGGTGGTGCTTCGGGCAGCATGCAGAGCAGTTCACAGAGCAGTTCACTAGGGAGTCCACTGATGGACAGTTTACACGGTACTTCAACGTCTACAGGTTCAAGTGCAGGCAGGAGGACAACAGACAGACAGTCAGGAGTTCAGGCTCCTGATGATGATGAGGAGGAGGAGTTTCATTCTCCAATGGGAGAAGTATGCTCAGGGAAGAGGAAGCCCAAGTGGCTTTAGGACACCTTGAGAGAGGCCACATCTGTTGCTGGGCCTAAGAGGCCAGTTAGAGAGAGCAGACCACCTGAGAGGTTTTGTAGCTATATGGCAATGGCTACCAGCATCCTTGACTCTGAGCCTTCTAGATATGAGGAGGTAGCTAGTCAGCAGGTCTGGAGAGAGGCCATGCAGGAGGAGTATTCTTCTATCATGAAGAATGATTTTTGCGAGGTGGTGCCGAGGCCTGAGGGAAAATCCATGGTTACTTCTAGATGGCTTTACAAGGTAAAGCATGATGCAGATGGCAACATTGCGAAATTCAAAGAGAGGTTTGTGGCTATAGGGTTCTCCCAGGTAGAGGGAGTTGATTATGAGCAGACCTTCGCTCCCGTGGCTCGATATACTTCGATCTTCTCCATTATGTCGATAGCAGCAGAGATGGGTTGGAAGATCCACCAGATGGATGTGAAGACCACATTTCTCAATGGCTTCATACAGGAGGAGGTTTACATTGAGCAGCCACAGGGCTTTGAGGTGCATGGGAAGGAGTCCCATGTGTGCAGACTGAAGAAGGCCCTTTATGGCCTGAAGCAAGCTCCCAGAGCTTGGTACTCCAGGATAGATACATACTTGCAGGGGATGGGTTTCACAAAGAGTGAGGCAGATCCGAACCTTTACTATATTATGATAGGTGAGGAGCCTCTCATTCTGGTGCTGTATGTGGATGACTTAGTCATTACAGGTGCAGAGAGACTCATAGAGCACTGCAAGAGAGATCTTGCGGCGGAGTTTGAGATGAAGGACATCGGCCTGATGCATTACTTTTTGGGTTTGGAGGTGTGGCAGGAGGAGGGGCATTTCTTCCTGGGACAGGGGAAGTATATTGTGGACATCCTTGGCAGATTCCACATGGAGGATTGTAGACCCATGTCGACACCGATGATCACCAACTGGAAGAAGCTTCATGCTTCGGATTCTGAGTTGGTGGATCCCACATTGTACAGACAGCTGATTGGTTCCTTGATGTATTTGGTCAACACTAGGCCAGATATTTGTTTTGCAGTCAACACGATGAGTCAGTTTATGTGAGCCTAGGAAGGTTCACTAGGTTGCTGCAAAACACATTTTGCGGTACTTGCAGGGGACAATGGAGTATGGTCTGGACTACAGGCAGGGGGATGGAGTGAGATTGGCAGGTTACACTGATTTCGATTGGGCAGGTTGTGCTTCTGATAGGAAGAGTACTTCGTGTGTCGTTTTTGTTGTTTCATGGGGAAGCAGGGTCATCCTTCACCGTGAAGGTAAAGTAAATTTCAAGAGTATTGAATTCAATGAAGGTGATAGGATTTGGCAATGGCCTAGCTAGTTGTGAGGCCATCTGGCTTCGCAAGATGTTCTTTGGCTTATTTGGTCAGCCGTTGAGACCTTCAGTGATTTACTATGATAATCAGAGTTGCATTAAACTCACGGAGAATCTAGTATTTCAAGACAGGTCAAAGCATATCGGGATCAAATATCATTTCATCAGAGACTATGTTCAAAAAGGAGCTGTGAAACTTGAGTATATTCCCACTGATGAGCAAGTTGCAGATATTCTTACCAAAGCCTTACCAAGGGGCAAGCATGTCTACTTCAATGACAAGATGGGTGTGGTGAGGAACACCTTCCTCGGTAAGAGGGAGTGTTGAAATTTGGTTACCGAAGGACAGGTGGTTCCCTAAGGCTTTGATCTTTTTCCTAGGGAAAAGTGTCCAAAATAATTTAATTTTTCTCCTAAAGTGACTTTATAAAGTTATAAAGTCAAATCTAGTTTAAAAGTGACTTTAAGTGATAAATTTACTAAACTCTAATTTTAAAGTGACTTTAATAAAGTCAATTTAAAATTAGAAAGGAAAAGTGACTTTGGAAATAAATGACTAAGTGGGTCTTTATTAAAGTGGAGTGAATTAAAAAATAGAAAGTGAGATTTAAATGAGCATTTAATCTTAGCCCTAGATCTCAATCTATTTCAGCCATTGGATTTAGGGATTCCCCAAAATTCACTTAGGGTTAGGTTAAAGGAGGAAAAGGAGGAAAAGATCATTCATTCTTTCATGAGCAGATTGAGAGAGGAGGAGAAGGAGAGCTGGAGACTTTTTTTCTGAAGAGAGCTTGAGAAGGTGAAGGAGAGGCAAACCCAGCAAGTACGTACAGCAACAAGGAGGGCACGATTTTTGAGGAAGTAAGAGGCTGCATGAATATCGAGGCAGCAAGGCCGTACAGCAGCACCAAAACTGAGACAGCAGTCCGTACAGCAGTCCGTACAGCTATTTTGTGGCACATTTTTCGAGGAGAAAGGCAACATGATTTTTGAGAAAAAGTACAACAACAAAGGGCTCGATTTCCAAGGTTGCTGGGCACACTTTTCGAGGCAGCCAACACAGTTTTCGAGAAAGGCAATTTGCTGTAATAAATTTCTGTTTTGAGTATTTTGCCATTCTGGCACGTTTTCCAAGGCATAGGCAAGCACGGAAAACCAGATAAGTCTGTAATTAATTTGCTGGAATGTTTCCTGTATATTTCACCTCTCTGTAAAATCATTTTCTAGAAATAAGAAGGAGCTTTCAAACTAGTTTTCCCCAAGAGTTGTAGGGGGTTTTTCCAGGGTCATGTTGACCAAAAATATCAGTGTTTAAATGTGTTGAATGGTTGTTTTAAGCTCGCTGATTTTTATTTCTGCATTTTCCAACATTCTGTAAATTTTCTAGAATTTGTGTTTTCAGCAAAAAAATTATTTTTATGTTGTTGAATGTAAGGATATGGGAAAGGGCGTTTAAATAAAAGAAGAAATAAGGTGAAACTGAAAACTGGGGTGGGAAAACAAGAAATTTCTAAAATAAGGAAAGGAAGTACAATACAAAATATGAAATGATACCTCCTCCATCATGTACTTGAGGTCTTGAGTTGAAATGGCTCCACTAGAAATTATCCCTCACTCCCAATGAGTAGGAAGGTGGTTGTGACATCCTCTCTATCACCATCCGGCCTATGCATCTCTCCATATGTTGATATATTTCATGCTAGATGCCCTCCCAAGTGAACTCCTCCATCAAATGGAAATATGCATCAAAGTGAATCGAAGAGAAGTCCTCATGTGCTGCATGTAGCAGCTTCTCCTTGAGACTAGAAGATCTAGTCAAGAAGATCCTGCCATAGGAATAGATGACCACATCATTCACCATGTATCTATCATCTCCATCTGTTTCATCAAGAATCATGCATGCACCAAGATCCTTGGAGTACTCTACCAAGAGCTGAGATCTCCAGTAAGGATCAATCCTCCTAAGAGACAACGCTGGTGATTTGGCATGTGAAGTTCTCCTCCTACTGCTATCTGCTACTTTGACATCCCCCATGCGAAATTTCTCCTCCAAACTTTTCACCTCTACAAAATCCAAGAGTGGTGAATCCAAAAACAAGATGTCTCTCATCAATGATAGATCTGGTGGCCTCCCTGGTGGAATGCCTCTATGCAGTGAGACATCAATGTCAAGAGTGGAATGTACATATGGTTGGGCAACCTTGTCTTTTCTCTCACAGTGCAATGCAGTCTTCCTCCTCTTTGCACTAGCTCTCTGGAATAGAGAAGGGTGTGTGCTCCTGATCACCTGATGCTGCTCTTCATCCCTTTCTTCTCCTTCCAGCTGCAATGCTACACAATCGTGTTTCTCACTGATTATGCTTAGAACTCTATGTATAATATCTTGGGGAGCTTCTTGCAAAGATACAATAATCCCTCCTATTGGAGCATGTGCTCCTCCTCCCTCTGCATGAGGCACTAGATGTGATCTAGATGTGACAGCGTTGTTGCCCTCATCTCCATCAATGTGTATGGGAAACATCTCAACATTTGGATCCTCCTGTGAAAAGGAGATCCCCATGCGATCTTGTTCAAGAGTATGAACTGGGGGTCTTGCTCCCGGAAATGTGTCATGCAAGATATCAGCCTCTCCCATGGTTTTCTAAAGTGGAGTCTCCTCCATCACAATCAGGGGTTTTGTTTTCTCAAGTTTTCCTTGCTCATTTGTTTTAGGGAGTTTTGCACCAAACCTTCCCATCAAAGTTTCTATGAATCTTGCATAAGAAGAAGTGTTTGCATTCTTTAAAGAAAAATATTCAAAAATCCACCATGCATGAGCCTTACCTCTGAGATGTAGCACTGCAAATTTGATGGCTTCATCTCCAGAAATATGGTGCAGTTGCAAATAGGAGTCTAGCTCCTTCACCCAAGCTCCAGCTGAACATGTAGGTGATCCGAAAAAATTAGATAGAATAAATCTACCTGCATCCTGCTGCTAGTTCTTCTCCACCTGGATCTTGCAAAACTCTTGGAAATCAGTATGATCTCTAAACCTCTCAGTTTGAGATTCATACTCCTACAAAAAATCACTAAGAGTTCTCCTCTTAGGCATTTTTCCTCCTCCCATCCATCTCAAGATAGCTCTGGGCACTTGACTGCACTGTGCATCATGGAGTGTAGTTTCATGCTCACACTCAGCATGTGCAAATCTAGATTCAGCTTTATATTCAACCTCCTTTGGAGATCCCATCTCCAATCTCATTCTCTTCAACTCTCCTTGAAAGCTCTACATATATTTTGGAAGAAGCTTTGTAAGCTTGTCTTCCTTTCTTCCTGCACATACTAAATATTTATGGCTTTTGTCCATATCACCTTATTCTGATAGCTGGATCTCACAGGCTGAGCCAAATATCATGCTATGATACCACTGTAATATCCCAAATTTGGAACAGCTAGCAAGACATGACTAGAAAATGCATTTTCTAGTAATCTCTGCTACAGGAATTGAAACCAAGACCTGGATCCCTTAGAAAAATGTGTCTAAGTGCTAAATACAAGAGGAGGCTCCAAATAAATCCTTCTAAGTGGGTTAAATATATCTCCCACACTTAGATGCCCTCAAAAAGTGCCCGGTGAAGGGACTCCAACAATACTTGAACAAGGATTGAATACACAGTGTTATTTTAATGATCCATGACACATGAGGATGTAAATATCTGATCAATGTATAATATAGCAGCAAAATATTACAATGCTTTGAAGAATCAATCACTCAATCTAGGCAATGAAAGCCTCAATAGAACATGTACAAAAAATATGACAAAACACTGCTACATAAATGTGCCCAAGCTATGACAGCACTGTCTATAGGAGACACTGCAACATATATAATTAAAATACAATGATATAGCAATATCAGCTCAAGAAATGTGAGGGAGAAAGCTCTCAACCCCTGAAATACTAATAAAACACTAATACACAATCCTTCAGAGGATTGGCTGCAATACATGTACAAATGGAAAATCTGCAGAAATGTCGAAGTTGCTGGGTAGCAGCTGCAACTCAGAAATAACTGGAGATGGCTAAATATTATGTGCAATCTGAAATAAACCTCCTCTAATAGATCTCTCAAATGATAGGCTGGTCCTATCCCTAAAGATCTCTTCCTCCAAGATGATGGTGCAACCCCTCACTGCAAGTGTGCATTGAAATAACGCAATTTGGAGAATGGAATGTGTTGTCTATGATGGGAGATGCTTGGCCTTGATGCCAAGATATAAAAATCAGCTCTGAAACCTTCCTTACTCACCTTCCCAAGGAATAGAGACTCCCTCCTCTAAAAGATGAGACAAGGAATGGTGTTGTGGAACCCCTCCATTGCAACACCCAGCAACACTACGTTATACTTTAGCAGAAATAATGGAGTGACTGAAGAAGTGGCTTTGGCCTTGAGCCAAGATGTGGAGAAAATGAAGAGAAATCCTTCAAGAGGCCTCTCAAGAAGGAGAGGAAATCCTGAGCAGGAATCCCTCATGCTAAAAAGCACTGCAACTTAGCTAAACAACCAGAGACTGCAGATAGTCTAATCAGACAAATGATCAAATGCTCAAAGATGTCTCACTATGGCTGCCTCTTTGCCCTGGACCCCACACATTAGGGTTTCTTCCACAAATAATATTCCTCCCTCTCAAACTGCGTTGTCTTCTCATGCAAGCTACGCCTCTTAGGCAGCACTATTGACTTGGTCAAACTTGACCTTGTCCTCATGCATTTGCCCCTTTTCACACTGGAAGGTGCAAAATCAAGCTACTCCATGGATCCTTTTCACACTATGAAGGATATTATTCCTGCTCATAGGCCTTTTAAGCCATTTTATTCACCTCCTAGATGAAATAAGCAAAAATTAATGTTCCAATTATCTTCATGAAAATTTTGGAACATTACAAAAGAATTGGATCTCCTCCTCATGGAGCCCTTTTCTAGGTTATTTGCCATTTTTTTCTCTTTTCCATTGTTGGATTGCTTTTTTTTTCATACTTTAGAGGATTTATCCTTTATAAATTATCGTGATTGGTAATGGGGGCCCTTTGGTCTCTAGTTGAGACCTTGAGCCATATTTTTTGACCTAGTTAGGGAATCAACAAAAGAAGATAAGTGTGGGATATACTACCAGGACTTATCCTAATATACTTGTCAAAATATATTTTGGTCGCCATGGGGGGGAAATTGGATGACTTCTTAATTTTTAATAAAAATGGGTAATAAAAATGAATAAATAATTTATTTGGCTACAAGTGGAGGTGTATTTGTGGGAGGGTTTCCTAGGGGAAATTCAAATAGTACATGATAATCTCTCCTAGACGTGGAGGAAAAATTATTAGTGAATCCCCTTTAGGTGCTCGAAGATGGGGATTGATACCCCGAATACCCCCTCCAACCTCGGTCCCGACAAAACCATCTCTTCTAGTCCCCAATACGTACTTTATATTCACTCTAAACCCTTAGATAGTATACCCTCTTAGGGGGGTTTAGCTCTAGACCCCTTTCTCCACATCCTTGTTGGTTACAAATCCAACCTCTTACAAGCATATTATAAATTAATTTTGAATACTAAGAAGGAAAATTAATGATTATATATAGGACCATTAAGTAAGAAAGTATCCTTATCCCCATCCCATAATGATAATACTCTCATAGAACACCGGAGGATTGGACGAGGACTGAAATGTTTTTCCCTATGCTACCTCATAAAAAATCACAATCCTGACATCATACTAATATAGGAGAGCATGATCAACGATTTCATAGCCAAACTAGCCATACAATATAGACTAAAGGAATAGTATTTCATGAATTTAAATGTAAAAGGACACTCAAATGAACTATTAATAGGGTGGAGTCCAAACTTTAGGGTCCTCGCCTCCCCCACCTACAAATCCACTATTAATATCACACTATTATCCTTGGCTCTTGGAAAAATTTTCTTTTTAATTAATATATATGGGCCTTACAATGACCAAGAACCAACCCTAGAAGAAGAATAAATGAGTCTGACCATATCGTGTAATGCATTGGCAGGAATTTCCACTCAAACTCTCAAGATAGAAGGACATATAAAGAAGAAAAAGGTAATAGTGTTGATTTATTCGGGTAGTACCCATAATTTTATTCATTGTAAGGTAGCCAAGGAATTGAATTGTTTCTTATACCTAGCACCAAAATGTCAAGTGTTGGTTGCAAATAGAGGAACTATAAATTTCTTTGGAAAATTCCATAATATCAAGCTAACCATGGGGGAATATGTATTGAATAGTCCAATTCTTTCCATTCCAATGGGAGTTGTTGATGTTGTTCTAGGATTAAAATGGTTACAATCTTTGGGGATGGTAGCTTTTAATTTTCAAGAAATTTTCTTGAATTTTTTTTCAGAAGGAAAGGAAATCGAATTACAGGGTATTGCAGGGAAGCCAGGAAAGATAATAATCTCTAATGTCATGACAAAGATTCTAAATAAATAACAACGAGGCGTAATTTCACAATTATACTCATTAGAAGTTCCAACATCAAAACTGTTTATTTCTCCAGATCTCCAACAAGTCTTGGACAATCATTCCAAGGTGTTCAAAAATCCCAAAGGACTCCCACCTATTCATGATCATGATCATGCTATTAATTTGATTCCACGAAGTTTTCCTCCAAACATTAGGCCTTAAAGATATTCTTATGTCCAAAAGAGTGAAATTGAACATATGATTGCAGAAATGTTAGAGGCTGGTATAATTCAAGCTAGTCAAAGTTATTTTTCTGCTCCAATAGTATTGGTGCACAAGAAGGATGGATCATGGCACATGTTTCCGAATTATAGGGAGCTCAATAAGCTCACTATTAGAGATAAATTTCCCATTCCTTTGATTGATGAATTATTGGATGAATTACATGGAGAAATTTATTTTACCAAGTTGGAGCTTCATTCGGATATCATCAAATTAGAATGAAGACTAAAGATATTCCGAAAAAAACATTTCAAACTCATGAGGGTCATTATGAATTTTTTGTCATGCCTTTTGGCCTTACCAATGCACCTTCTACATTTCAAGGGTTGATGAATTCCATTTTCAAATCCTTCCTTAGAAAATTTGTGCTAGTATTTTTTGATGACATACTAATCTACAACAAGACTTTGAAGGGTCATGTTCAACATGTTCACAGGGTGCTCAAACTATTGGAGGAGAAACAATTATATGCAAAAAAATCCAAATTTTTCTTTAGAGTAAAAGAGGTGGAATATCTTGGTCATGTTGTGTCTCACGAGGGTATTAAGGTAGACCCTAGAAAAATTACAGCCATTAAGGAATGGAAAGTCCCCACAACCATAAAGTAGTTACAAGGATTTCTAGGGTTAATAGGGTATTATCGCAAGTTTGTTAAGAATTATGGGAGAATAGTAGCACCTATAAAAACATTATTGAAGAAAGATTCATTTTCATGGACTCGTGAAGCAACTAAGGCCTTTGAACATCTTAAAGAGGAAATGTGCCTAGCACCAGTCTTAGCTACGCTAGTCTTCACAAAAACCTTTATTGTTGAATGTGATGCCTCAGGAAATGGAATTGGTGTTGTTTTAATGCAAGAAGGAAGAACCATTGCGTTTTAAAGTCATCCAATCAAAGGAAAGTATTTATAGAAAGCTATTTATGAGAAGGAAATGTTGGCAATACTACATGCACTAAATAAATGGTGACCTTACCTAATGGGAAAACACTTCAAGGTAAAAACTGATCATGATATTCTGAAAAACTTTTTGGAACAAAGACTATCTTCAGAAGAGCAGGAAAAATGGGTCACAAAGATGTTGGGTTATGACATTGAAATTGTCTACAAAAAACGGAAGCTAAATGTTGTTGCAGATGCACTCTCAAGAAAGCATGAAGAGGTGGAAGCATTGCTTTGTGCCATTTCTATTATCCAACCAGATTGGATAAATGAATCAAGGGATGAATGGAACAAGGACGAAGAAGTGTGGACACTCATTCAAACATTGCAGCAATATCCTAGTACATCTAATACATTTATTTGGAAAAATGATTCGTTATGGTAAAAAGATCGCTTATATATTTTCAAGAATTCCCAACTAAAACAAAATATTATTTTGAAATTTCACACTTCTCCTTTAGGAGGACACTCAGGATTTTTAAAAACCTACCACAGGGTGAAGAAAGATTTTTTTTGGGATGGGATTAAATCTGATATTCAAAATTTTGTGGCAGAATGTTTTGTTTGCCAGCAAAATAAATTTGAGACGATTAAGACCCCGGGTCTTCTACAACCTTTATCCATTCCAAGTCAACATTGGCAGGATATTTCAATGGATTTTATCATAGGTTTACCTAATTCTGAAGGAAAGAGTGTCATCATGGTGGTAGTTTATAGACTTACCAATTATTAACACTTTTGTGCACTATCTCATCTATTTAAAACAAGTACAGTTGCTACTGCATTTATGGAAACAATTCAAAAGCTACATGGAAACCCAAATATTATTGTAATTTATAGAGATTCCATTTTTACTGGAAATTTTTGGACGGAATTATTTTCTTTTTTGGGTACTCAACTAGCTCATAGCTCATCTTCTCATCCTCAATGTGATGATAAAACTGAGATAGTGAATAAATTTTTGCAAGGATATCTTCGTTGTTTTGTATCTGATAAGAAAACACAATGGATAAGTGGTTACCTCTCACTGAATGGGGGTATAAGACTTCCTTCCATACTGCAGCAAAAATGACCCCATTTATGGCACTTTATGTATATCGTCCACCATCCATCACATATTCTTGAAGAGAAAATTCTAAAGTTCAAGCAATGGAAGATCACATCGAGCATCAACAAGAATTCTCCAACTCTTAAAGGATAACCTAAATTTGGCACAAAATTGAATGAAACAACAGGCATATCAACATCATAGCGAGAGAAGTTTTGATGTAGGAGATTGGTATTTTTATGACTACAACCATATAAACAAATGTCCCTCAAGCAAGCTAAGAAGGATAATAAATTATCGCCAAATTACTATGGTCCTTACAAGGTGTTGCAAAATATTGGTACTATGGCATAAAAATTGGAGCTTCTTGCTTCTTTGCGAGTGCATTTAGTTTTCCATGTTTCATGCTTAAAAAAGTTTATAGGGGAAATACTTCCAGTTCAAACAATATTTCCAGAAATTGATGAGGAAGGAAAAATCATATTGGAACTTGAAGCAGTCATGGACACAAGAACTCGACGGCTATGAAATTGATCAATTTTAGAGTATCTCATCAAATGGAAGAACTTACCCACTGAAGATTCTACATGGGAGGATGAGAATTTTATACAGAAGCATCCGGAGCTACTCAAGCGTTGAGGACAACAATTTTTTGAAGGAGAGGGGCATGTTAGGTCCTTATATTACTATTATAGTGCCTTATTATTGTTACTGTAACCCCATTATTGTTATTGTTGTACCCCAGTAACCCCAATATTGTTATTATTGTGCCCTTAGATTATTATTGTTAGGTTGGCTAGGATTATATTGTGACCCCATGGACTCCTATATCTAAAAGGGTTTTTTTTTTATTTGTATCATCCTAGAATTGTTCATCTATGTAATGTATTGGAGGTTACCCCCTCGAAGTGGCTATTTCTAAGGCATTTATCTCTTTTTTCTTCTATTTTTGGAGTTGGTTACATAAAAAAGACCATGTTTGAGGGACACTTATTCCAAGTTGAATGTTGGTAAATATATCCAAGTGGGCACCACTGGATATTTGTTTATGAATAA
This sequence comes from Pinus albicaulis, assembly GCA_034641835.2. Lineage (NCBI taxonomy): Eukaryota > Viridiplantae > Streptophyta > Pinopsida > Pinales > Pinaceae > Pinus > Pinus albicaulis. The sequence goes on from CM076573.1 coordinate 187,987,869, forward strand.
GTTAAAATGGAAAAGGAAAAGTAAAGGGCATTAAAGAGGAAAAATTATTTTGGGCACATTTATTTATTAAAATAAAAGAAATTATGAGAAAAGGGAGGTAAAAGGTAACAGGTTGTAGGTGTGGAGGAAAATGAAGGAAAATAATGTAAAATGAAGAAAACAGAGGAATCATTAATAAAAAGGCTTTTGATGATTAGTTGGTACCTTTTGTCAATTTAGTTTTAGAGCTCCCTCATTATTCTATCTCTCTCTCTCTCTCACTCTTGGATACTTAGAGTTTCCTTAGAGCAATTAAAAATTGTGCTAAGGAGGAGGAAGAAATCAAAAGAAGGAAAAGAAAGGAAGGGAAAGAAAGGATCACTCAATGAAAAGAAGGATTTAATAGCTTCGACATGAATACTTGCAGGTAACATATTTCATGTTTTATTTCCTAGCTGATTTGGACATGCATGGCTTATGCATGTTGGTATCTGGTTTTTTTTTTTTTGATGGTGTGGTTTTGTCGGGTTATGAGAGTGGTTTTCATCCTTGACTAGATTTTTTCCACATGGCATGGTGTGTTTATATTTTGATCTCACTTTTCAACTTTGGATTTTCCAGACGGATTTTTGAACCCTGGGTGGAGGTGGTCTCAAGGTTCATTCCTAAAGGCATAGAAATCTCTTGACTAGTTTTAGTAGGATATACGGTAAAGTATGAGGGAGGTGTCTCGATTTAGGGCCTACTGATTCGAGATTATATTCCTGTAAATCCTAAGAGATAGGGAGACTGAAAATTCCTTAAGGATAGTGATGGATTCTAGATGTCATTTCCAAGTTCTGCTCAGTTTTGTGATCAGAGCACTAGTTTGGTGTGATCACAGTATGGTAAGGGTGGAGGCAGTTTAGCCTCTATATTCCCTTGGTTGTTTTGGATTGGTTTATCCATGAGATCCCACATTCATGCTTGGAATATGGCATGGGGGTGACTAGCTGAAGAAATATTTTGGCTCAGCCATGTCTATGGTCGGGTGTAACGTGGAAGTCCTGAACCTGGTCTATAACTGCCTATGTTTAATGGAAGAGAAGTTATATTTATTTTGTACATATTATTATATGTGGATTTAGTGTTTGTATTCTTACTATTATTTGCATGATTTTATGTTGGTTATAAGCATTTTTAAATTCCTGGTTCATGTCATGGTTATTTCATGTATTTACCTGTAAGTGTTAAAATGATGGATGTAACAACTAATTGATGTGAAATCTGGTTAAGGAAGAGGGTAGTGACCCTTCTTGTAATGTCTCATAATATTTTCCAGTCATTTATGCTCTTTCTTGTATCCTAGACTTGTAGATTACATTCATGACAAGTGTTTCACATAATTTCAGTGCCAGTTGGGGATGGTCAGGCCTACTCCTGTAGTCATTTTTTGGTTTATTAATGTTTTCATTATGTGTTTAATGGATTCCAGAATTTATAACAAGTTCTGGGCAGTGGCCAGAATTCTGGGTTTGAAAATTTCCTTAAATCTTGTGGACGCAAGCATAGGTCTGGGCAATTTAGTCCTTGGATGTAGGTAAGTAGGCTTATGCATGCATCCAGAGCCTCCAAGACACATGGATGCAATATTTTGGTTGCGTCTAGGGGTTTACTTCATAAAATTTTAGTGGGACCCAAGGATAGGTCAAGTGGATGACTAGGGCAACCTCTGTGGGTCCTACAACAGGTTCTATAGGTCTATGTTATGGTTTTATGCTTCGATTCAAACTCCTTAAAGTCATGAAGGAGGTTGAGGCTATCTTAAATGCCCCTCATCTCATGTTTACCCCAGTTGGAAGGTTACTTGGGTTGGTGTGAGGGGAGGTGGACGTTACAGGCAATATTAGAGTGTGGTTTCGCTCTCCTTGGGAAAAATCAGATGTTGTCAAACTTGACGTCGTCATGTATTCATGTTTTTCATGTATGTGTTCCTCATGTTATACTCAATGTACTGATTTCATTCACATGGTGTTGGTCATGGTGGAAATGGTGTCACCATGGAAGGGCTAATGATGGTGTTATAAATGTGTTTTCATGAGAATATGACTAGTTATAAATGTCAAGTGTTTACATGTTGTCAAGTTTGTAGTGGTATGGTTTTCGTTTTCATACATAAGGTCATGGTGTGTAGTTGATGTGGTCATGTATTGATGACTGGACTCTTACTAGAATGATGTTTATGTGTTGATATACCGTGTGTTACAATTCTATATTCTATCATGATTTTGTTTATACATGTATTATGTTGATTGGTTTATCTTTCAGGTGATTTATCCTCCCCAAATTATGCTAAGGTACGTTGGTTTATTGTGGTTTGGTTTAAGCTGACATGAGATGCCTTGTAGGAACAAATCAAAGATTGCTAGCAAGATGGTATACTACAAGTATTCCCCTTATGAAACCAATGAGAAATATGGTGTTGGACATTCATTTGATTTAGCAGATACACTGAGAAGTTTGAAGGAAGAGATAAGGAGTTGTAATGCATAAAATGATAGAATCATATAGGCACAGGAAAGAGAAGCGGAAGTAAACATGGAAATTCTTTAGTGTCTATCCGATTTGCAGTGACAGGGGCCACTTCGGTTTAGTTATGGATAGGAGGATGGAACTAATGGTGCATATGCAAGTAGGTCTCCTGGTGGTTATAGGTCTAGTAGAGATGAAACGATTAGAGATGGTATATTCTTGGACACTTCATATAGGAGAGGTGACAAACACAAGTACCATTCTAGTTATGGTTCTGATAGGCATCATGATCCTCATCGCTATCATCCTTATAGGAGGAGTGAAAAAGGGTATTTTCCGAATGAGTTTAAGAAATAAAATCCACCTACCTTTAATGGAGAGATGAATAAACCATAGGATGAAGAGGCATGGTTTCTTGATATGAGGAATTTATTCATATTGCATGACTATTCAGAAAACATGAAAGCTAGAGTAGCCACATTTAGTCTCAAAGGTAAAGCATATATTTGGTGCAAATATGTGAAGAATATCAGGGGTATTTATGAATAGGAGTTGACTTGGAGTGAGTTTGAGAGGCTATTTCGGAATAAGTATCTGCTGGAGAGGTATTATGATGATAGAGAAAAGGTTTTTAATGAGTTGCAGATGGGTTCCATGATAGATGATGAGTATACTAGTAGGGTTTTGGAGTTTTTGAAATATGTGACTTACCTCAAGGAGGAAAAGTCTAAGACCCAGAGATTCATCAGTAGATTTCCAACAACATATAGAGACCAGATTAGGTTCAATGAGCCTAAATTGTTGGAGGATGCCATTTGAAAGATAAAGCATTGTTATGAGAAGTCAAAATGAAAATTTGAGCCTAAGCATGATTTGAAAGGAAATGAGAAACCTAATGGAAGATGGCCACAGATGCACGGAATACCGCAAGACATAGGTGAGAAAGAAAATGTGGCTTCTTACAAGAAGTTCAATATAATTGGGAAGGGGCATGGAGAGTAGTAGACTAGAGGTGATGGCAGAGCATCATTTCGGTGTTGGATATGTGGCAAGTATCATTGTAAGAGGGAGTTTCCTCATTATTAGGGTGGTATAACCTAGATATATTGTGCATAGGAGGCTTACATATTTGGGGATGTTGGGCATAACATTCCTCGGATTTAAGCATCTATGGAAAATAGTCAGGCAGATCATCGACTTCTATCATTGAGATGGATGATAAGATTTGTGATCAATTTGTTTCTATTTTTATTGATCCTGGATCTAACTATAGTTATATTAATACTCACTTGGTGGATAAGTGTGCTTTTAAAGAATAAATCCATGCATGATCTTGGTTAGTGCAGTTGCCTACAAGTAAAAATAAAAATTCACCATTGGTTAGGAGTGTGTGCCTTTGAGTTAAATGGTATTCCTAAAGTATTGCACTTGAACATATTTCCATTAAGATCATACAATATTTTATTGGTTATGGATTGGACATACCTTCATAGGACCAAAGTGGATTGTTATGAAAAATCCATTAAGATTTTGGATGAAAATTGAGAACCAAGAGTCTTACAGGGAAAGAAGAAAGCCACATAAGTTAGGATGGTGACAACCATGCAGGCCAAGCACAGTTGCAGGAAAGGGTGTGTGTTATTTGTAGTTCATATCTCTAGTGAAAAAGGTAAGGAAGTTGAGGATGACATGTTTTGAGCAGGTATCTAGTCCTATAGCAGTTTCAATATGTGTTTCCAATAGATATTTCAGAGTTGCCACCTCATAGGGAGGTAGAATTTTCTATCGAGTCGGTATCAGGGGCATCACTAGCATTAAAGGAACCGTACATGATTAAAGCACTTGAGTTGGTAGAGTTAAAGTTCCAGATGAAAGAGATGCTTGATAAGGGATACATTAGGCTAATTGTACTGCCTTGGGGTGCACCCGTGTTATTTGTGAAGAAGAAGGATGGTACTCTTAGCCTATGCATCGATTACAGGCATTTTCACAAAGTGACCATAAATAAAATGTACCCATTACCAAGGATCAATGATTTGTTTGATATGTTGAAGGGAGAAACAATGTTTTCTAAGAGCAACTTGAGATCAGGATATCATCAAGTACACAATGAAGAAGAGGACATCTACAAGACTACATTCAGGACCAAATTTGGGCATTACAAGTTTTTTGTAGTTTCATTTAGTTTGAATAATTCTCCAACTACATTTATGTGTTTGCTGAATAGTGTATTGTATTCTTATTTGGAAAATTTTATTATTGTATTCATTAATGACATCTTGGTATATTCCAAGAATGAGGAAGAACATGCAGAGCATTTAGTAGCAATGTTGATATTTTTGAGAGAGCATTAGTTGTATGCTAAGCTCAGAAATGGTAGATTCTTTAATACTGAAGTACATTATTTGGGACATGTTGTCTGAAAGGAACTGTATCATAGTAGTTCCAAAAATGGTAAGAGCCATCATAGAGTGGGAAACTCCTAGAAATGTAGATGAGGTTAGATCTTTAATGGGACTAGCAGGTTATTACAAGAGGTTAATTAGGAACTTCTCACATATTTCTTATCTATATTACATCATTGCAGACTAAAAGTAAGAAGTTTGAATGGATAGAGGAGTGTGAGGCCAATTTTTATCAGCTTAAGTAGTTGCTAACACATGCTCCAGTGTTATAGATCGTAGATCTAGACAAAGAGTTTATAATGTGTATAGATGTTTGCATGAGAGGGCTTGGTGGAGTCGTTATGCAGGAGGGATAGGTAGTATGTTATGATTCATGGAAACTGAATGATCATGAATAGAACTATCCGACACGAGATCTTGAGCTAGCAATGATCATACATGCATTGAAGATCTGGAGGAACTATATTTTGGGAAGGAGGTTTGTATTGATGAGCGATCACAATTGGTTGAGGTACTTTTCTGATCAACTGAATCTAAATGCCAAGAAATATATATGGTTTAATACGATCAACAAGTTTAATTTTGAGATCATGTACATCAATGGTAAATAGAACAGGGTCACAAATTCTCTTAGCAGGTGGATATAGGTAAATCACATTGCAACTATGAGCTCCTATGAGACATATTTACAGGATAAGATCTTGCAAGTAGGTCAACAAGATGTTATATGTATGGAGCTTAGGCATAGATTGCATCAGAGTACAAGTACAAGTATATGTAAAGGTATAGGTAGTAGTACATGTAAGGTGTAGGCATGTAGTATGTGGACTATGGCCTTACGACATATGGATTGGTCATATTTAGAGACAAGATATATGTGCTAGAGAGTAGTGAGTTCAAGAAGGTGATATTGAAGGAGTTTCATGTGAAACCATATTCAAGACACCCATTCTATCAAAAGATATTGAGTGCAATGAAGAGGTTATATTATTGGATGAATCTGAGGAGGGATGTAGCAGATTTTGTGGCTAGGTGTTTGTACTACTAGCAGGTAAAGGTAGAGTGAAGGAATCCAGGTGGTCTATAGTAGCCTATTGCAATTCAAAAATGGAAATGGGATGTCATTTCCATGGAATATCACATGTTTTCCAAGGACCTTGAGACAACATGTTTATATCATGGTGTTTATGTACCGGTTGAAAAAGGTTGCACACTTCATTCCAGTGAATACTACCTACTTAGCTAGTGATGTAGCATAAGTTTTCATCAGATACATAGTAATATTACATGTTTTTCCAAAGAATATCGTGTCAGGTAGGGATGCAAAGTTCACTTCCAAGTTTTATGAGGAATTTTTTGCAGGATTGGGCACAGAGTTATCCTGCAACATGACCTATCATTTGCATACAAATGGAAAAGCTAAGAGGGTCAACAAGATATTGGAGGAAAATTTTGAGGATGTATGTGATGCATCAGTAGTAGAAATGTGAATAGTACCTACCATTGGTTGAGTTTGAATACAATAATGGGTATTAGGATTCATTGGTTATGAGTCCCTTTGAGACACTGTATGGGCAGAGTTTTAATACTCCCATCAGTTGGAGTGATCTAGTTAGCAGGGAGTTAATGGACCAGATAGGTTGGTAGATATGGAGTAGGAATTGCAGGTTCTAAAGAAGAGTCTAAAGGCAACAAAGGATAGACGAAAGATTTGTGCAAACCAACACACGATATTAAAGGAGTTTCAGGTTTGGGAGCATGTTTATTTGTGCATCAAGCCCAAGAATATCTCTTTGAGTATCGAATCATGTGCCAAGTTGGCACCACAATATTGAGGGACTTTTGATATCCTTGAAAGGATTGGACCAGCGGCCTATCGAATTGCACTGCCTCCAATAGTAAAAGTCCATGATGTGTTTCATGTTTCATTACTTAAAATGTATATAAAGGATGTTCATCATGTTGTTAATTGTTTTGTATTGCAAGTGGAGGAAGAAGGAGAATAATAGTTGGAACCTCAGTGAATATTGCAATGCAACCAACTCATGCTTAGTAATAGAGCCATCGAGAAAGTTGAAGTGTAATGGAAGCACTTTGGGCCTAATGAATCTACATAGGAGATGGCAGATCATATGTGGGCCATGTATCCTTCATTGTTTTCCAGTTGAGGCAATGGTACATGACAATGGTAAATGTTTGGCATATGTTTTGGTGATTTTTTTGTGTATGTACTTATGTATATGGATGTAAATACCACCTTGAGCTAACTTATAAAGCTCCAATAAGCAGCGTGGATGTTATATGGTCATGTTATCATGGTTTTTTATTTTGAGCATGTCATTCATTGTAAATACTGCATCAATATAAGATATAAAGCTACATGAGTATTATTTTTACTTTCAGTGGTTCTACTGAGGTGTAGGTGTGGTTTAACACTAAGGATGGTGTTCCCCAAGGGGAAGGATTCTATAACAAACTCAAGAAAAATTTCATGTCATAAAAGTTAATAAAGGGAAAAAAATAAGACCCCTGTTAAGGGACACTTATTCGAAGTTTAATGTTGGGCATGATATCCTAGTGGGAACCACTGGATATGTGTTTATCTCTATGGAAAAAATGGAAAAGGAAAAGGAAAATGCATTAAAGAGGAAAAATTATTTTTGGCACATTTATTTATGAAAATAAAGGAAATTGGAAGAAAATAAAGGTAAAAGGTCACATGTTGCATGTGAGGATTAAATTGAAGGAAAATAATGGAAAATGAAGAAAATAGAGGCCTCATTGATAAAAAGGATACAAAGGAATAGTTGGTACCTTTTTTCAGTTCAGTTTTGGAGCTCCCTCACTATTCTCTCTCTCACACACTCTCGGATACTTAGAGTTTTCTTGGATCAATTCAAAATTGTGCCAAGGAGGAGGAAGAAAACAAAATAATGACAAGAACCTAAGGGAAAGCAAGGATCAAGCAAGGAAAATAAATATTTAGTAGCTTCATGAGGAATACTTGCAGGTAACATATTGCATGTGTGATTTCCTAGCTGGTTTGGACATGCATGGCTTGTGAATGTTAGTATTTGGTTATTTTGTTGTTAGTGACATGGTTTTTCCAAGTTATGATAGTGGTTTTCAACCTTGCCTAGCATTTTTCCAGATGACATGGTGTTTTTGGATTTTGATCTCGGTTTTGAGCTTTGGATTTTCTGGATTGATTTCGGAATCTAGGGCGGAGGTGGTCTCAAGGTTCATTCCCAAAGGCCTAGGACTCTGTTGACTAGTTTTGGTGGGATACATGGTAAATCCTGAGGGAGGTGTCTCTGTTTAGGGCCTAGTGATACGAGATTGGATTGTGGTAAATCTTGAGAGATGGGGAGATGGAAAATTCCTCAAGGATAATGATGGATTCTGGATGAAATTTCCAAGTTCCGCTCGGTTTTGTGATGGAAGCACCAATTTCATGTAATCACAACATGGTGAGGGTGGAGTAATTTTAGCCTTTGGATTCCCTTGGTTATTTTGGATTGGTTTATCCATGTTATACCACATTCATGCTTGTAATATGGAATGTGGGTGATTGGATGAAGAGAGATTTTGGCTCAGCCATGTCTATCATTAGGTGGAACGTGGAAGTCCCGAACCTAGTCGGTAATTGCCTATGTTTAATGGAAGCTAACTTATCATGCTTCTATACCTATTTTTATGTGGATTTAATTGTTTTATTCTCACTGCTATATCTATGTTTTAATTTTGGTTATAAGCATGTTTAAATGGTTGGTTCATCTCATGGTTATTTCATGTATTTACTTGAAATTATTAAAATGATGGATGCAAGACCTAATTGATTTCATATCTGGTTAAGGAAGAGGGTGGTGTTTCTTCTTGTAATGTCTCATAAGATTTTTCAGTCATTTATGCTATGTCTTGTATCCTAGACATGTAGATTACATTCATGCCAAGTGGGTTAGACTAAAAATTTTCACCATGACTGTCAATTCAGATATCTTGCCATTTGATGGAGTGTCTCAAGTGAACCCCCTATGAAGCTTGAAGTAAAATAAAACCAAGGACAAAAGGAATTTTGGTTTTCACTACTTTAAAACCATTTTTGAGCACCTGCGCAGTTTTCCTCAACAAAACCCATGCATACACATTTTTATTGAACAAAAAATACTTAGATATGCACAATTTATTCCACTAAAAAGTGCACAGGTTTGTTCACGCACATAAAAATAAAAAAGTAAGTTCTAGAAGATGTTGAATCTTTGGTTAAACTGAGAGGGGGCGGGGGTGAATCAGTTTAACACAAGCTTTGACAATCGGGAATTTTTATCAGACTTATTTACAACTTAATATGTGAACAATGTTACAATGTAGCGGCAAGTATTAAGTTAATGTAAAATCAACCTTATTGTGAGAGAAAAAAAAAATAAACAGATTGATTGGATCATATCAACATATAAGCAACACACATAGAGACAACAGCTGTAAGTGGAAACCCATAAAGGGAGAAAACCACATCTTATTATTGTTGTGATGCAAAGGCAAGCTCCAACTACCTTTCACCACTATTTTTTGCAGGCACCAACCTACAGGAGGCTCGTACCTCAGTCAGCTACAGCTGACATCTATCAAGCTTCAACTTGATAGGGAAGCTCAAAATTCCTTAATTTATCTAAATAAATGTTTGCTAATTTACTTCAGGTATCAAATTTGTTCTGTAGCATTTCTTTCTGCTCCTCTCTTCCTTATCTTCTTTGCCTCAATCTTCTATACTTTGCATTCTCTATCCTTACTCTCTCTTACATCTCTTATGCATATCAATTTGATATTATATATAGAGTTCCTCACATGACTGTTTGTATTTCGCAAGGAATTTGGAGTGAACAGTCATGACTCTTTGGTGTCTGTCTTCTCATTTCTTTGTCCAACTCATTAAAAATATAACAATATGTACAATTTTCAATGTTACAATGGGATTTTTATTTTTCCTTTGGATACTTTCCTTTGCATCACAAAAAAAAATTGAACATTTACATTTTCAGTTTCAATATATAAACTTCACTCAGCCCTTGGCTTGCTAGTTTTGTCCTTTCTGTCGCTGTCATGCAACTGTCTTGTATACCTCTGTTTACTGTAATTGTGTGCACCTGTGCATGTATAACTGCTTTTCCAAGTTTAGTCCCAATTTTTCTTCTTTCTATGCATATAACCATGCATCTCCAACTTTCGGGCCTTTGCACTTATATGCTTGATTTAGAACAAATGTAATATTGGCTCACGACATTTCTATAAACGTAATATACCAATATATTATACATTTTTCTACCCAGTGTTTCGAAATGCTGCATAGTGTCCTTGAATTTTGCTTAAACCCCGATGCATCAACATTCTATATATATTAACATAAATATACTCTTACATGCTCATGGTTTCCTCATAATATATATTCCCCACTTCAATTGTTACAAACATTAATGCGCCGCTGACTTATATTAAAACCCAACAGTAATATATATCCATATAACCTTTTGGACCCTCATAAACCATCATGCCCATCCAACGGCTATGATGATGTCGCTTCATTTTTGGTGATCCAACGTGCATAAAGAATTATCGCACAACCAGACAACACGAGATTTAATTATCCATTTACGTGATGGAGTGGGTCCCAACTCTTAACTCCCCTTCTCATCCGACGGCAGAGAGCATGTCGCCTTGCCCCTTGTGATCCGGCAGATATCGCTTGGCTTAGATGCACGAGCGATAATGCGCGATGAGAGTGGTTTTCCAAAATCGCTCAGGGACACGTGTCACCCAGCGTATGGAATTGCGCTGATTTTCTAATTACCGCTTTCCCGACGAAGGTGGTGCGATCAAAAATAGAAACCCGCCTTTACTGTTCACTCCAGTCACGGTTCCGCTTCTTACCTTCCAGGTTCCGTTCCACCTTTATTATTTATGAATTCTGCTTCAATGTTTTTCTTTTCATTACAGTTCCATTGCTAAGTTTAATGCTTTGTTCGCGATTTCATTTATGTCTTTTAACATGAATTATTTACACTGGTTGCTGCCTTCCGACCTCGACGCAACACCATGCCATTCTGTCTTCAATTCTGCTATGATATATAATATATCAACCTTCCATTGCATGTTCAGGGTTCTACCCTGTCACAGTTCCGCTTCTAACTGCACATTCAAGTTCTTGATTCCGCAAACTAATCACTATAATACGGTCCATCGCAACTATAATCTTTGCTACATTCAAAACCATCATATCTCTGCAACCATTAATTCCTTCAATTTATACACAATACACAGAATTCGATTACATTTCTCAGTGCATTCAAGCCGAATATCGACATGAAGTCGATTTCTCCACCAACACACAAAGGGCAATTTAGCTTCGCATTGCTCATACATTTATCTACTAGAATTCAAAGCCTATTCCTACAGATAGACTCTTAAATTGATTTCTAGAGTCTTCTATGTATAGGGTTTGCTTGAAATTTCATGAGCCAAATAGATTCCAAGTAATAAATTTATTCAATTCAACCATCAATTCAACCAGGACCATATCCGAACATCAGGTATATTCATTACTCCGTCTCTCCAAATCTGCTATTAAATTTAGGCATATTTATTACTTTGTCTCTCCAGATATGTTATTAAATGGCCCTCTTCTACGGTCATCTATCTCCTATTGTCTCCTCTCTGCTGCCTCTGTTCCCTCTCTTTTTTCTGCCCTTTGCCATCAATGACAACATTTCCAACAGTCTCCCCCTTTGGAATTGATGGCAATATACTTCCTATGTTTTCCTTTTAGGATCCTTCCTTCTGTTGCTGGTTCTTCCTCCCCCTTTGACATCAATGGCAAGGGGTTGCACATTTATTAGTGTGGATTCTATCTTTTGAGCCTTTTTTTTTATCCTCTTTCAACATTTCTTGCATTTCCTCTCTCTGAGATCTTCTGACTTTGTACCCTGCTGCTTCAAACTTTTGATTAAATCTAAAATACTGACCCTTTAGCCTTTTCATTGACTCTTTTATGCTGTATGTATTATTTCCATAGTCCTTTGGTCCCAAGGACCTGTTTCATGCTTCTCTTGTTGGCTGATCTCCCCCTGGAATGATATTTTTGTTTATGTTCTCCCCCTGAAACTGTGCTTTCTCTTCATATCAGAGAGTAGTATCTACAGATACTACCCCTAGTCTATCTCTCAAATATTCAAATGGTTCTCCAGCAAGAGGTTTGGTAAATATATCTGTTGTCTGTTCTTTTTTTGGTATATACTCTAGTTTTACTATCTTCTGAGCCACTTGTTCTTGGAGAAAATGATACTTGATTGGGATATGTTTAGTTTTTGAGTGAAGTACAGGATTTTTAGATATACTTATAGCACTTGTATTATCACATTTGATTAAGATAGGTTCATCAATGCTTACCTTCATGTCTTGGAGAGTTTTCTTCATCCACATGACTTGTGTACAACACGTTGTTGCTGCTATATATTCTTCTTCTGTTGTAGACATAGAGATAGATGTTTGTTTCTTGCTTAGCCATGCCACCATACTTTCTCCTAAATAGAATGCACCTCCACTTGTTCTTTTCTTGTCATCCACACATCTGGCCCAATCTGCATCTGTGTATGCTGTCAAAATGAAGCTTTTGCCTTTAGGATACCAAAGTCCATATTGTGTTGTTCCTTGTAGATATCTAAATATTCTTTTGACTACTAGAAGGTGGTTTTGTTTAGGTGTTGCTTGATATCTAGCCACTAGTCCTACTGCTAGCATGATGTCTGTTCTTGATGATGTCAGATACAACAGACTTCCTATCATGGATCTATAGAGTTTTTGATCAATATCAGTAGATCCATCATCGGCACACAGCTTGCATCCCGTGATCATGGGAGTTGACATAGGTTTGCAGTCCTCCATTTTGAACTTTTTCAACATTTATTTTAAGTATTTTTCCTGTGAGATGAATGTACCTGTGTTCTTTTGCTGAATTTGAAGTCCTAAGTATAAATTGAATTCTCCAATCATGGACATTTCAAACTCTGATTTCATCTCCTCAGCAAACCCTTTTTCTAGTTCATCGCTGTTGCTTCCAAACATAATTTCATCAACATATACTACAACAATCAGGAGCTCATCTTCATGGGCTTTTATGTATATATTGTTGTCTACTCCACCTCTCTTAAAGCTTTTTTTTTGAAAATATTTATCCAGACTTGAGTACCAAGCACGAGGAACCTATTTCAGTCCATATAGAGCCTTCTTTAGTTTGCACACATAGTCTTCTTTGTCTGTTAAAGAGAAACCTTCTGGTTTTTCCATGTAGAATTCTTCTTCTAGATCTCCATTCAAAAAAGTAGATTTTACGTACATTTGATATACCTTGAAGTCTTGGTAGGATGCAAAGGCAAGAAACATTCTAATGGCTTCCATTCTGACTACAGGGGAAAATGTTTCATCGTAATCAAATCCTTCGATTTGTGAATATCCTTTGCAAGCAAGTATGGCTTTATTCCTGATTACCTGTCCTTCCTCATTCATTTTATTTTTGAATTTCCATTTTGAGCCTATGAAAATTTTCCCAGTGGGTCTAGGAACTAGTTCCCCGGTATTTTTTTTCTCAATTTGGTCCAATTCTTCATTCATAGCATTCACCCAATACTTGTCCTTGTCGGCTTCTTCAAACTTCTTTGGCTCTATCTGTGATAACATGGCTATGTATACCTCTTCTGTCTGTTCAGTTAGCTGCCTTCTTGTCTGGACCCCTTTTCTCTTGTCTCCTATGATCTGATCTTCAGGATGGTTCTTCTAAGTGTATCTAGAAGGGGCTTTAGAACTTACTTTAGCATCTTCTATTGTCTTGCTTTTTTCATCATCATCTTGGTCTTCTTCTTTAAGGTTGTCTGATGGACTGCTGTAGTTTGTATCTTTTGTATTGTTTGGAAGTTATTCATCAAATCTCATGTCAATGCTTTCTACTAATTTTCGAAGAGTCTTGTTGTAACACCAGTACCCTTTGATTTTGGAAGCATATCCTAGAAATATCCCTTCATCTACTGTTGCATCAAATTTCCCAAGATTTTCATCATTATTATTTATGTAACACTTGCTTCCAAATATTCTAAAATGTTTGATTGAAGTTGGTTTCCCATGCCATAGTTCATAGGGAGTCTTGTCACTGCTTGGCCTTAAGTGAGATTTATTAAGGATATGCACCACTGTGTGTACTGCTTCTACCTAGAAGGTTTGAGGAATATTAATCTCTTGCATCATGGCTCTGGCAATTTGTTGTATAGATCTTTTTTGTCTCTCTGCTACTCCATTCTGCTGAGGTGTCCCTGCAATAGTAAATTGTTTCTTTATCCCATGTTCATTGCATAGGTCAGCAAAGTCATAATTTGTGAATTCACCTCCTCTGTCTGATTTGATGCATTTTAGTTTGCATCCTGTTTTATTTTCTGCTAATGATTTGAATATCTTAAATTTTTCCACAGCTTCTGATTTATTTTTGAGGAATGCCACTCATGTCATTCTGGAGAAGTCATCAATTATCAACATGAAGTAGGATTCTCCACTTGGAGTTTTGGTTCTTGCAGGTCCACACAAGTCCATGTGCACAAGCTGGAGCATTCTTCTTGTTGATAGCTCATCTTTGGCTTTAAATGACTTGCGGGTCTGTTTGCCCAATTGATAAGATTCTCATATAGTATTAGAAGGCCTTTTTATTTCTGGCATGTCTCTGACATCTTTCTTCTTTCTTAGTCTGATGATGTGATCAAAGATGAGATGTGCCAACCTTTTATGCCATAACCATGACTCCTCAAGTTTTCTAAGATGACATGCTTCATATTCCTCTTTCACAATGTAAACATTACTCTCTGTTTGAACTCCTTTGAGCAGAGTCTTACCTGTGGTGCTTGATCTGACTTCACAATATTGTGCTCTAAAGAGAACTTCACAGCCTTTATCACAAATTTGACTGACACTCAGCAAATTTTCTTTCATCCCATCTACAAATAGTACATCTTGGGCCTTTCCTCTACCATTGTCTAGGTTGATTGAGCCTTTTCCTTTTATTTTTCCTGATTTATCATTGCCAAAAGTAACATTGCCAGATTTATTTTCATCAAGAGTTATAAACTTACTTTTGTCTCCAGTCATGTGTTTTGAGCATCCACTGTCCAAATACCACTAGCTTTTCAGATCTTGAGCAGTTAGAGCCAAGTCACATTTATTCACTTTCTTTATCCACTGGAAGCATCCTTTTTTTTGGTATCTTTTGTGAGATGATAAATCACATCCTCTCATAGGACATTTGGAAGGCATATGTCCAATTTTGTTGCATACACAACATTTGATCATTATTTTTGTAGAATTGTGAATATGGGCAAAAATTCTTTGATTCATAAACCTCCTTGGGGCATTGACCATCAATATTTGTCCATATTTTCTACACTCAATTATTTTATGGCCAAATTCCTTACAATAAAAACAATAACCATAGAAACTATTTGCATACCTGATGTAAGATTGTCTTCTCCATTTGTTTTCATATTTTGCTGGTTTGAATTAATCCTCCTTGCATGATAGTATGTAGCAATGTGTCCCAGCTTGTGAAAAACATAGCATGTGGTATTTTTCATAGGAGGAAAGAGTCTTCTTTGATGGCTTCCAAATTTGTCATCATCTGAAGTATATGATTCTTTTTCTGTTATCTGAGTGTTTCTTTCATTCTTTGTTACTTGAGGTTTCTTCTGGATTCTATCTCCCTCCTTACATGTTTCTTCTTTTGTGGGAATTATTTGAGCTACTTCATCAGCCTTCTTTGCTTTTACAAAAATAATTTCTTTGTTTTCTTTTTCTTTGCTTTTACTTGACTCTCCTTCATATCCTATTCCAGTTTTTATCATAGGAGATCCTTGAGCATCCAGAATCTCTTTCAACCTGATAGAGCTTGTTTTTTAAGAAGAATTTGTAGCCACTTTTCTTTGAGATTTTTCTAATTTCTTCCTGAGACATACTACTTCTTCTTCCAACTTCTCTCGTTCCTGAGTTTTCTCCTTGACTTACTTAAGTAACATGTCTTTTATTTTCTTGGCTTCTTCAAGCTCTATCTTTAGCTGCATGAGGATTTTTGAATTCTGTTCTTCTCGTACGTACTTGAGGAGAATGTCCTTTTGTTTTCTGTACTTCAGTTTGAGTCTATCAATCTCCTCAAGGGCACTTCTTAGCTCCCCCTCAAGGTCAACTTCACCTTCTTCTTCTTCATCTTCTAGCAGGAGTCCTTCAAGTTCTTCTATGGCCATCAATAAAAATTCAAAGGTTCCTTCTTCACTTGAGGGTTCATCAGAGTCTTCGGATACACTGCTGTCTTGTTGAGCATAGAAGGATTTTCTACTAAATTTCTTTCCTTTCTGTGAGTTCTTTGATGTATTTTTCCCTGATTCTTGACCCTGATTCTTTAATTTCTTGTGGAGACACTTAGCAGAATAGTGTCCAACTCTTCAACAGTTAAAGAATTTGAAAGGAAGTTTGACTTTGTATTTACCTGAGCCTATATCTAGCTTCTTGACAAATTTAGCCTCTTCTTCATCTGAGCAAGAGCATATGTCTTCCTTTTATTCTTTCTTATTTTCTGTTTTAAAAGCTGCCTGCCTCGTACTTGGCCTCTTTTGTGGGAGTCTCATCTCATATGCTGTTAGATTTCCTAGTAACTGGTTCATGGTCAAGGTTTCCCAATCAGTTGTTTCTTCTATTGCAGACACCTTGGGGTTAAAACTAGGTGGAAGAGATCTTAAAATATTTTGTACAATTACAACTTCTTTTATGGTTTCACCTAGAGCCTTCATGTTATTTACTATTTCTGCAACCCTTAGAAAGAAGCTAGAAATGTCTTCATCATCATTCATTTTCAAGTTCTCAAACTCGGCTCTATAGACTTGAAGTTTGGCAGTCTTTGCCTTCTTGTATCCCTCATGGATGTTCTCTAGAGTATCCCACATCTCTTTGGCAGTGTCTTTGTGCATTACTTTGATAAACTCTGCTTCACACAATCCATTTAAGATGGCATTCATGGCTTTTACATTAGCTACAAAATCTTGTTTGGTTTCTTTCTCTAAGTCAGTTACCTTTGGGGCATATCCTAATTCCACAGAAACCCAAACTTCTATTCCTAGAGACATTATGTATGTCCTCATTCTGATTTTCTAGAAAGCATAATTTGCACCCATAAAAAAATGGGCTTTATTGTTTGAGCATCCTTCTTTACTAGCCATCCTGAGAACCTAGGATCTCCTTTCAGTTTTTAAACTGGTACAAAGGAGCCCGCTCTGATACCAATTGTTGAATCATTGGTTAAACTGAGAGGGGGGGGGGGTGAATCAGTTTAACACAAGCTTTGACAATTGGGAATTTTTATCAGACTTATTTACAACTTAATATGTGAACAGTCTCACAATGTAGCAGCAAGTATTAAGTTAATGTGAAATCAACCTTATTGTGAGAGAAAAAAAATAACAGATTGATTGGATCATATCAACATATAAGCAACACACATAGAGACATCAGCTATAAGTGAAAACCCATAAAGGGAGAAAACCAAATCTTATTATTGTTGTGATGCAAAGGAAAGCTCCAACTCCCTCTCACCACTGTTTTCTACAGGCACCAACCTACATGAGGCTCCTACCTCAGTCAGCTACAACTGACATCAATCAAGCTTCAACTTGATAGGGAAGCTCCAACTTCCTTAATTTATCTAAATAAATGTTTGATGATTTACTTCAGGTATCAGCTCTATTATGTAGCATCTATTTCTGCTTCTCTCTTCCTTATCTTCTCTGCCTCAATCTTCTATACTTTGCATTCTCTATCCTTACTCTCTCTTACATCTCTTATGCATATCAAGTTGATATTATGTATAGAGTTCCTCACATGACTATTTGTATTTCACAAGGAATTTGGAGTGAACAGTCATGACTCTTTGGCTTTTGTCTTCTCATTTCTTTGTGTTACACCATTTTTTGGTCATCTAACCTACTATCATTAGATGGACCCAAGTACACCACGTAAGACCAATTTTACCCTAAGTAAAATTTCTTTCACTATGTAAAATAACTTAATAAAACACAGTTATTAGGTTGTTTATGGTCTAAACAGGAAACCCCAAAAGGAAATGTTAAACAAACCTATATTTGTTTGATTTTCCTGGTCATGTTTAACCCAAAACAAAGAAATTAATTAGATAAATCTTTATTTATCTTATTATTTTCTAGGAATAATTATTTGAATCTTATTTAAATAATATTCCTTGTTAAATATGACTAAATCACCCATAAATAATTAAATAAATCATTATTTATTTGATTATCCTTCAACCACTTCCTTAAAATCATAAATAAATCATTTATTTATTTATTATTCACAAATAAAGGGATTTGACCCAAGTCAAATACTTTTTCCCTCCAACAAATATAATAAAATATTCCATAAAAGGTGGATCTAGATTTGGTTAATGTTATTTTAATCATGCACCAAGATCTAGAATGACCCAATATTTTGTTATAAATAGGAGGATTTTTCCTATCATTCTTAACCTTTTGTTGCCTATTAGATCACTCTGGATCTATACACTTGGTCACATTCTTCATTATTTGCTGTGTGAGCTCCCTTTGAGTTCTATCTTTGTCTGGGTTTTCTACACCAACAAGAGAGAGAAATACTAGATCTGAAGTGCTGAGGACTTCCAAGAACCCATCCCATTGAGGAGAATTGGAAACACCTTCTTATTTTCCTCCCAGGTGCCCTTAATACAAAAATTCTTTCAAAAAAATTGTTCTTGTCTTGTCTATTGGATGTATGGAGCAAAACCTTATTTTTACTGCTTAATGTCTCTCTATGCATAGATCTGGTTTTCTTGATTCTTGTCTTGATCAACTAACTGCAGATCTGAAGATATTGGCAGCCACATTTGATGTTAGGGCTATAAGTTATGCGTAGCTAAAGTGGTCTTTTTTCGTACACTTCGACAAAATATTCATACTAACAATTGGCGACTCTGTTGGGGAATTTGGAGGGAAAACTGCCTTATTAAAAGAAAACCCTTGTTTTTTTTCTTTCGCCTGCTGCGACCACACTGTAGCTCCATTTAAAAAACCGTCTGCATCGTTGGAAAGCTCTCACGGAGCCCTCAAATGGGTATCTATTAGTTTCTCGTGATTTGATATTTCACCAGGACACGTTTTGTCCAAGATGGGTCACTTCACCTCCCCCCAAAATCGAATTTCCTCACTTACAACACTTGTACTTGGGGCACCACTTTGCCTCCATACTTGTCGTTGTTCGTGTCGATTTTCATCATGAGCTACCATCATGTACTCATGTTTTCATGGTCCCCCATGGGACCTTTTCTGTGTGGCAGCACCATCGAGTCACCCTTGTTTAGAGCATCCAAGTTGATTCATCATCACATTCATGGAGTCTATCCCGAGTCCCTTTGTACCCCGCTATAGTCCTCCACCCTTCATTGCTTGGTCTCTCTCTTGTGTCGCAAATTATGGCCGTCAGTCCCACTATCCCCTATCTCTTATGATATTGTGTCATTTGCTACCATGTCATTCATGTCCTTTATTCTCTAGCAAGGGAAGTCGTCCATTTGCTACTCAGTCCCCTCCATTCCATCACCATCATTGGTATTAGTCTATCAGTCGCTCTAATATTTTCTCTCATGCCTTAGTTGAGGATATCTCATTGCCTCACCTATGGCGGACCTCCTTCTATCGACATCAGCTCCTTCATTCCAGAAGACAGGTCTAGAGGGCGGTGTACCTTGGTTCCAGCTTCCACTCTTGTTCGGTGCCTCGGATCAGGCAAAGGGATCTCTCATTTCCCTTTGACTTGATTGTTTCTCCACTCCAGCTCCTTTCAGCATGATCGAGATCCGTATGCTTGATGGTTCAGCGATGCAGCAGCAGCTCTTGGTGATTCCCGGGTGTGTGTGAGATGTCTCGGCCCTCATGAGGGGGTGGCCCTGCAGGTAGCCCCCCACATGCCTGGATGACCTCTTCATTGCAGCCTTCGATGCAGCTCCATATATTTGATGATGTCGGCCTTAGCCGCTTGCAGCGCCTCTTTGATTTGCATGTATCAGTCAGATTTTGTGAGCCCTTCCCCACTTGTAGGGGGCATTTGGGTTGTATTTGTATCTCATGTACTCAGATATTATTGTATAAGTCCTGGATGTTATCCCAGGCAAAGCATGTATATGGGATCCCTCATTGTATTTCTATCTGGCTCATGTTTATGCTAGCTGTACTTTATGGTTCGGTCCCTTGTTTACTGGACACACTATTCTTTTGTACTTTGTCTCGGTGGGCATAGGTATGCCTCCCCCGCCGCCTTTAGCACATGTACCCTCTCATAAAAAGAGACTTGTTGCACCTGTAAGTCTCGTCTCCTCAGGGTCTAGTTCTTCAGCACATTAGTCTACCTCACATTTCTCTCTCTGACTTCCCTTTTGATGTCTGGTGATTGAGTTCTTACAACGTACTTCGGTCATATGATTTGCTCCTAACACTTGCACGCTGGGGGGCAATCTGTTACACCATTTTTTGGTCATCTAACCTATTATCATTAGATGGACCCAAGTACACCATGTAAGACCAATTTTACCCTAAGTAAAATTGTTTTCACTATGTAAAATAACTTAATAAAACACATTTATTAGGTTGTTTATGGTCTAAACAGGAAACCCCAAAAGGAAATATTAAACAAACCTATATTTGCTTGATTTTCCTGGTCATGTTTAACCCAAAACAAAGAAATTAATTAGATAAATCTTTATTTATCTTATTATTTTCTAGGAATAATTATTTAAATCTTATTTAAATAATATTCCTTGTTAAATATGACTAAATCACCTATAAATAATTAAATAAATCATTATTTATTTGATTATCTTTCAACCACTTCCTTAAAATGATAAATAAATCATTTATTTATTTATTATTCACAAATAAAGGGATTTGACCCATGTCAAATACTTTTTCCCTCCAACAAATATAATAAAATATTCCATAAAAGGTGGATCTAGATTTGGTTAATGTTATTTTAATCATGCACCAAGATCTAGAATGACCCAATATTTTGTTATAAATAGGAGGGTTTTTCCTACCATTCTTCACCTTTTGTTGCCTATTAGATCACTCTGGATCTATACACTTGGTCATACTTTTCTCCATTTTTGCTTTTGTGAGCTCCCTTTGAGTTCTATCTTTGTCTGGGTTTTCTACACCAACAGGAGAGAGAAATACTAGATCTGAAGTGCTGAGGACTTCCAAGAACCCATCCCATTGAGGAGAATTGGAAACACCTTCTTGTTTTCCTCCCAGGTGCCCTTAATACACAAATTCTTTCAAAAAATATTCTTCTTGTCTTGTCTATTGGATGTATGGAGCAAAACCTTATTTTTACTGCTTAATGTCTCTCTATGCATAGATCTGATTTTTTGTAGCACTTATCTTGATCAACTAACTGCAGATCTGAAGACATTGGCAGCCACATTTGATGTTAGGGCTATAAGTTATGCGTAGATAAAGTGGTCTTTTTTCGTACACTTCGACAAAAGATTCATACTAACACTTTGTCCAACTCATTAAAAATATAACAATATGTACAAATTTCAATGTTACAATCGGATTTTTCTTTTTCCTTTGGATACTTGCCTTTGCATCACAAAAAAAAAATTTAACATTTACATTTTCAGTTTCAATATATAAACTTCACTCAGCCCTTGGCTTGCTAGTTTTGTCCTTTCTGTTGCTGTCATGCAACTATCCTGTATACCTCTGTTTACTGTAATTGTGTGCACCTGTGCATGTATAACTGTTTTTCCATGTTTAGTCCCAATTTTTCTTCTTTCTATGCATATAACCATGCATCTCCAACTTTCGGGCCTTTGCACTTATATGCTTGATTTAGAACAAATGTAATATTGGCTTACGACATTTCTATAAACGTAATATACCAATATATTATACATTTTATACGCAGTGTTTCGAAATGCTACATAGTATCCTTGAATTTGGCTTAAACCCCGACGCATCAACATTCTTATATATTAACATAAATATACTCTTACATACTCATGGTTTCCTCATAATATATATTCCCCACTTCAATTGTTACAAACATTAACGCGTCGCTAACTTATATTAAAACCTAGCAGTAATATATATCCATATAACCTTTCGGACCCTCGTAAACCATCACGCCCATCTAACGGTTGTGATGATGTCGCTTCGTTTTTGGTGCTCCAACGTGCATAGTGAATTATTGTGCAACCAAATAGCACGAGAATTAATTCTCCGTTCACGTGATGGATTGGGTCCCAACACTTAACTCCCCTTCTCATCCGACGGCAGAGAGCACGTCGCCTTGCCCCTTGTGATCCAGTGGATATCGCTTGGCTTAGATGCACAAGTGATAATGCGCGATGAGAGTGGTTTTCCAAAATCGCTCAGGGACACATGTCACCCAACGTATGGAATCACACTGATTTTCTAATTACCGCTTGCCTGACGAAGGTGGTGTGATCAAAACCAAAAACCCGCCTTTTCTATTCACTCCAGTCACGGTTCCGCTTCTTACCTTCCAGGTTCCGTTCCGCCTTTATTATTTATGAATTCTGCTTCAATGTTTTTCTTTTCATTACAGTTCCATTGCTAAGTTTAATGCTTTGTTCACGATTTCGTTTGTGTCTTTTAACACGAATTCTTTACACCGGTTTCTACCTTCCGACCTTGACACAACACCATGCCATTTTGTCTTCAATTCTGCTATGATATATAATATATCAACCTTCCATTGCATGTTCAGGGTTCTACCCTGTCACAGTTCCACTTCTAACTGCACATTCAAGTTCTTGATTCCGCAAACTAATCACTGTACTACAGTCCATCGCAACTATAATCTTTTCTACATTTAAAACCATCATATCTCTACAACCATTAATTCCTTCAATTTATACACAATACACAGAATTCGATTACATTTCTCAATGCATTCAAGCAAAATATCGACATGAAGTCGATTTCTCCACCGACACATAGAGGGAAATTCAGCTTCACATTGCTCATACATTTATCTACTGGAATTCAAAGCCTATTCCTGCAGATAGACTCTTAAACCGATTTCCAGAGTCTTCTGTGTATATGGTTTGCTCGAAATTTCATGAGCCAAATAGAGTCCAAGGAATAAATTTATTCAATTCAACCAGGACCATATCCGAACATCAGGTATATTCATTACTCTGTCTCTCCAAATCTGCTATTAAATTTAGGCATATTTATTACTCTGTCTCTCCAGATATGTTATTAAATGGCCCTCTTCTACTGTCACCTGTCTCCTGCTGCCTCTTCTCTGCTGCCTCTGTTCCCTCTCTTTTTGTTGCCCTTTTCCATCAATGACAACATTTCCAACAAAAGAATTGGTTGAGGAATATTATCCAAATTAGAAACCTCGAACCACTACATACCTACACCTAATCCCTTGGTATATGGAACTTAGCTCATTTTCTTAAGGATCATATACCTTGAGAAATGGAACTAGAAACCTCCTCATCCTCCCTATAAATTCAGCATAGGACTAAGGGAATCGGAGACATTTTTGGGATTGGAATTTGTAAACTCATGTTGTTGGTTTTGGGTCTAAATAGCCTGTCATCAAGGCAAGGAAAGGATACCATTGGAAGAGGCTTACGACATCAAGGCTTAGGTTGTAATATTTCTCTTTATATTCTTGATAATACATATGGAGCCCTTTTTCTCATTGTGTTGTTTCTAGTTTCAATAAAATAGTGAAAATTCATAATCTCCTTGATCATTAAGCTAAATTGGTATTTAAATTATTATATACTATAGGTGCTTTTGATTATTATATACTGCAGCTTTTTTTTATTCTTTGTGTTTTTATTCAAATGGTTGTTTGTTTCTAGTTATCTGTTGGAATACTAGGGAGATCACTCTTGTCCGCAAGAGGGATCTATAAAAAAAAAAAGTTTTTGACAGAATGTCAATTCCATTTGTGGATGGTTAGGACTAGTCCTAGACTCAATATTTGGTTTATTAATATTTTAATTATGTGTTTAATGGATTCTAGAAGTTAAAGAAATTTATGGGAAGTGGCCAGAATTCTCGGCTTGAAAAGTTCCTTCAATCCCGCGGATGTAGGCACAGTTTTGGGAACTTTAGTCCCTGAACACAAGTATGTATACGTATGCATGCATCCAAAGCCTCACAGATGCATGGATGAAGTCATGTGGTTACGTCCAAGGGTTTTTCTTCATTAAATTTCAGTGGGACCTAGGGAAAGGTCAGGTGGATTATTGGGACAAGATTTTGGTGTCCTGTAGTAGGTGTATAGATATGTGTTATGGTTTTTCGCTTCAATTCCACTTCCTTAAAGTCACCAAGGAGTTTGAGTCTATTTGAGTTTCCCCTCATCTCATGTTTACCCCGATTGGCTGGTTACTTGGGTAGGTGTGAGGGGAGTTGGGTGTTACAAGAAGAATGAAATAAAAAGGCAAAGGTGGAGAGAGAGATATAAAGGGATTGAAAAGGGAGATATGGAGAGAGAGTGAGTGAGAGATAAGGAGAGAAAGAGGGAAGCAAGAGATAATGAGAGAGAGAGAGAGGGAGAGAAGGGGAAGAGAGAAAGAGAGATAAGGGGAAGAGAAAGATAGGGACAAGAAGATGGAGGTGGAGAGAGATAAATAGATATGGAGAGAGGGTGTTTATGTTTTTTGGATGACATGAAGAGAAAACTAAGGAGATACACTAGGAGATAAATATCTATATGGAGGTCAGAAATATGATTGGAAAGGGAGACACAGAGAGGGAGGGAGAGATATATTGATATGGAGAGAGCATGTATGTGTTTAGGGAGTGAGATGGAGAGACAAAGAAGGAGAGATGGATAGATATATAGATATATATGGTTTGGAGAGAGAGAGAGAGAGAGAGAGAGAGATAGATGGGGAGGGGGTATACAATGTTATTCACTCTAATAGACACATTTATTTTAGTGTAGTTGTTAATTCCTAATCCTAATTAATCGATGCACTAGATGCATTGAGTTTAGTATAATTGTTGATTTCAAATCTGATTTGATTGCTTTCACTAGATGCATTAATTTTAGTGTATATGTTGATTTATAATCCTATTTTATTTCTTGCACTAGATGCATTAGTTTCAGTGTAGATGTTTATTTATAATTCTATTTGAATTCTTTCAATGGATGCATTTATTTCAGTGTATATGTTGATTTCTAATTTAATGTAACTAGATGTATGATGTACATTAATTTCATTGTAATTATATTAATAATGTGAATTGATTTTGGTGTAAGAATAGAGAAAACATTAATGTAATTACTTGATTTATTTGTTAATATAACTCAACCATAAATAAAATACATGAATTTTAATCTTAAATAAAATGTTCACTTACTTGAAATGTTAGCTTCTTGAAACTATAAATTTTATGCAATTGAGTACATTCTTATAATTCCCATTTTCCATCATTCAACATTGGTAGTCACTTTTCATTTAAACAAGGTTATAGAAAACAACTACCATTGAGACTTACTTGGGGTTTAACACTCCAATAAGTCACAATGATTTACCTTGGATAAAGCCACTAGTAATATTTGAGAGCAAGAGAATCAAGGTATGACATTTACTACAATCGCTCAAGTTAAATATTTGAATGGTCTACGATTTCAATCAACCTTTTCATATGATCTATATGCAAAGATGACAAAAATAACATGTGTGAAAATAAGAATTATAGAAGAAAATAGTTTGGCATTGATCTAAGTGAATATTTTTCCTAGAAGTATTCAAATGTGGGGGGGGGGGGTTGGGCGGGTGAACCAATATTTTGTGATGAATCAACTTTTAGCCCAGTTTTACTCTTCTTTAAAAACTATTAACAATTTCAGTGATTAATCAATAACACACACATATCATGATCATTTATATAAGAGAAACCATCAATACATGAACATTATCAATTGTACGTCATGAGAAAGAATGCAACAAGTGAAAATTAGAAAATGCATGAGAACACCATCAAGCACACATAAACACTTTATATTAAGTGGAAAACCCAGCTGGGTAAAACCATATTTTGTTGTTGTCGATGTCTTCTTGTTGTTAATATTTAAAATATTCTTTTACATCGGGAACTTGCTACTACCAATGTGCATCCCCCTACCTATTGGACACCTCCACCTCTAATTATTTCTTTAGTAACCACAAGAAGGAATCTGGTAATCCCTATGCAATTTTTCCAACCACCACCAAACGGAAGGTACCACTCCCCGTGCAAGTTCTTCTACCAACACTAAAAGGAAGTTACCACTCCATGATCAAGTTATCTTTCCACCATTGAAAGGAAGTTACCACTCCATGATCAAGTTCTCTTTCCACCATTGAAAGGAAGTTACCACTCCCTTCTTGAAAGATCCAACCCTCAGAATCTTGTAGACCTTGTTTCAAAATATTTCACATTGCATCCACCTACAACAAACTCAAATCTAGTAGGCCACGTTTCATCCAATTTTCAAAATATACCAACACAAACCTTATTCTTAATAACTGAATTCTCTCAATCAGTTAATGCTCATACAACCAATCATGATGCTCACTAGTCATCAACCTTAAACATGTCTTTAATCAACTCAACCAGTTACACATTATCACAAATTTTCCCTCATATTACAATAGTAACAACTCAAGTAGAATATTATGCGACAACATTTATAATAAACAATCCAAGGTCCTCTACCATTGATCTAAAAAATAGTGTAAACATATAAACTACTTATGCACACTCAGTCAATGATATCTACACAAATTTATTTGCAACAAACAACTTGATCACCAATACTTTAATGCATACAACATCATCATTTTTCCTTGTTTGCTCACATATCAAATACATATCACCTCAATCATCATCATTATTCCTTCTTTTCTCAAATATCAAGCACATATGTCATCACACTCAATCTTACATATCTCAGACCAATAATAATCATGTGACACTACAAGGAAAGGACCCTCTATAGAAGGTTATAAAGGAGGTTTTTGGTGTTATAAAATTAGCCAGAATTGTCAAAAAAACATTTTCTACAACATTCGTTTTTGGTAATGGAGGTTTTGGTGGAGCTTATAACATAATATCAACACAACGAAAAAAAAATGGTTGGTCGGAGGTTATTACAGATGTTTTTTTCATCGGTGTGCTAATCATATGTCAATGCACCGGTGCATTTTAGAGTGAACACACCAGTACTGCAAACCTACCAAGCATTGGGACGGAAAACAAATATAGGATGCCCCAAGGCATTTAGTAATGTCCCGGTGCATGTTAGCTAGACAGTCACCTCAGGGCGGTCGAAGGTGCATGCACCAGGACGTTAAGGTCTACAACCACACTAGGCGCACTGTAGGCGATACAATGCACCAGACCGTTCTAATTGGTATTGGGATTTCTACGGTGCCCATAGGTAGTATGAACACACTGGTGCGTAGTATTATACAAACACACCGGCACGCATTATCACATAAATGCACCGATCGTTCTAATTGGTATTAGAAATTCTGCGGTGCCCATAGGTCATATCAATGCATCGGTGCAGAGTATCACACAAATGCACTGATTGTTCTAATTGGTATTGGTATTTTTGTGATACCCATAGGATGTAGAAACACACTGGTGAGTAGTCTCACATAAACACACCAATGGCAGTATCGCACAAACACATCGAGAGTTATAATTGGTATTGGTATTTTTGCAGTGCCCATAGGTCATAGAAATGCACCGGTGCACATTATAATAAAAATTCATTGGTGCACAGTAACTAGCATGCACCGGTGTTCATTTTGTATTTTTTAGAAACATCGACCTATGACAGTGCAATTATTGTGAATTTTTAAATTCATTATTCATCAAAAGTCGATACATATCTTAAAACATTATTCATATAAATTACATTTTTATTATTGCGTTTGATTGTGATGTTTGGATTAATTTTTTATATCATATCATAATTATTGTGATTTTTTAAAATTCATTATTCATCAAAAGAAGACACATATCTTATAATAGTATTCATATAAATTAAATTTTTATTAGTGCATTTGAATGTAATGTTTGGATTAATTTGTTATATCATATCATTACATTTCACATCTCTTCATTATAATATTCAATTAGTGGTTTTACATTTCACAGTGACAATGGAGAACACAATAGAATAAATTAAAACACACACATAGACACTATGTCCATTACATTAAACAAAATCTTTGATTTTTGGTTTTTAAACTCCTTTGGTGATCATTTGTTAAAGATCTTCCCGGATTATCCATAGTATTGAGGAAAATACTGTGGATAATCTAGGATGCTCTTTAAAAAAATCTCTGATTTCACAAACAAATATTTTAAAAAATGCAATGCCTTTATTTGATATCCAAACATAATGATCATCATTATTCTCTTGAACATTTGTCAGTGCTTGAGCTACTTCCATGACTTGGGTTATTTTGAGGAATTTTTTGTTCACGGTGTTGATTGTTTTCTTCTTCTTCACCTTCCATCTACAAACATAAAAATAAACTGTAATGAGTGTATATACATTGGTGAGAATAATGAAAATTGCAATATTAAATAATATACATCAATGTAAATCGAAAATAAATGACATACCATAGCAAAAATTGACTCATGAACTATACACATTCTTCAAAACCAAATTTCATGCCAACTTTCAAGATTTCATCTGTTGGCACGGTTCCATAATTTGTTTCCTGCAAGTTTTATACCCCATAAAAAATCATATATTTAATATAAAATATTTTTGTGTTCTATTAATTATAGATGGAGCTAAGTAAATGAAGATCGATAGATGCTTACAAATTCCACAATAAATTTCTAATATGCCAACATATACTGACAACCCATATTTAACCCAAGCTCAATCAATTCATCTGATGGTTCTTCTTTGTATGTTAGCACCTGTTTGAAGAAATTAAACGATGATTGTTGTAAAACAACTTAAAATATACAAAAATGAAATCTAGTTAAGTTGTTATAAGGATGTAACAATTTCTCACAGCTTAGATATCAACCCTTTTCTTCCTTGTTGTCCTATTTTATGTGTTGAATGGGTTCCATTTTCTTTTCTTTTTTGCAAGAAAATACTTGAAAATTAATATTTAATGCTAAATTGTTTATTTATTTTACCTAATCAAAAAATTCAATGATTACATGTTACATTTGAAACATGTTGTTGTTGATATGGCTCCTCGTGCGATGCAATTATGTCCATTTCTTTGACCATCTCCTTGTAAAATTTTTTGGACATTCCTACTGGCATATTTATGATATTAGCTCTTTCATCTTTTGAGATTTCATAATCTTCCTGAAAATGTAACATGATAATAAACTATTTAATGTTTATATTGATGTATTAAAAGTAAATATAACAAAAGTGATATTTATAAATGATTTCTTTCTATTAATATATACATATAAATCTAGAAGAACATTTAAAGGAATATTACTTTTTCATTCCTTATTTTTTTTGTACAACTTTTCTATTAGAAGATTGACATGTCTCATTGACCAATTCTCTAGAAACTCTTCCTGTAGTTTAGATAAAATTTGGTTCTTGGATTCATTAGATTTATTTTTTTATTGTAAGTGGAAATAACATCTATACATTCATTCCACTAGATCCCTCAAAGTTTTGTAAAAAATTTTCCCCCTTTCGTTAACCTCCAGCACCACTCTAGATGAGCTAAGGAGCAATTCATTTCCATTTGCATGTTCTATTTTTATTCTTTTCTTAGAACAACGTTCCTTTTCTGAGTTGTTGGTCCCTGTAGAACATTAAACATATGTCAATTAATATATGTTTTGAAACATGTTATCTAATAATTTGAAGTATATTTTAATGAAAATTAAAAAAATAAATTCATATTGGATCGATAGTATTTTTTCATTCACCTTTTGCAATTTTTCCATCAAGCTTTTATGCTCTTATGGTCCTAGATTAGAAATAATCTTATAGAGCTTCGTCATTTTGTGGCTCTGCATGATACACAATAAACAATACATATTAGTTAAACTTACATATAGTTCAAAAATAATAATTTTTGTAAAGAATTTACAAATAACTTGCCTTCTTTTCTTTTCTTGATGTGTTATCAGTATTTTTGTTACTTGATATCTTGTCAGTCATTTCTTTATCAATATGAAACTTGTACCATAGCATTCATTAATATATATTATAAATAAATCATAAAATTTTCAGGAAAAAAAATATCAAGAAATGGGTGTGCCTTTAATGATGTACGCACTGACGTCGGTGTGGCGTGTTCTTATAAACACACTACCAAAATAGTAGAAACATCGTACGGTGCTCTATGTCAACAAGGAACATCGGTGCGTTATATGTTAACCAATGCACCGATTAACACAGAAAAATTAATAAAAATCCTCTAGTGTTAGTTTCTGTAGAATATGATGTCATGGAGGGGGCAGTGTGGCATATTATTATAAACACACCGCACAAACAGGGGACCACCGTACGTCGCTCTTTATCAACAAGGAGACCCGGTGCATTATATTTTAAATGGTGCAACGATTAACATAGACATAAAATAAAACATTGTTTTTGTCAAACAACATGTGCGTGGTGCGCGCACCGGTGCCCTATTTTACATATGGCGCACAGATTAAAAAAAAATTATTTTTAATTTTTTTTTATCAAACACTACGTGCATGGTTCCCTTTGTTAAAATAACACACTGGTGCACTAATTTACAGAGGGAACACCGATTAGAAAAAATAAGTTTTTTAAAAATTCACGCAAGGGCCGACATGGATTGGGATCCGACTATGCAAGTCGTCCTATGGGTTATATATCATAGGCATGTATATATAGCAATACAAACCCTATAGATCTAAAATGAAAAGACCTAATTCTGAAATCACAGAAACAGGAAGAAGCAATGACAAAAACAAAAAGAATCAAAGGTTTAGTGTAAAAAGGAATTTTTTTTTTAAAAATGAACAGTAAATTTAATTTTTTTATCACAGTTTAATTTAAAATGAATAGTTTGAAATTCTATGTTATAGGGTTTGAATCACTGGAGGTTTGGAATTATGATTGTCCGAATATTTCTGTTCGAAAGTATTTCGCTGCTCCACAGTGCTCTCATGCTCTCTTGCTCCTCCATTTATGTCTCGTGTAAATCTCTCCTTGAGTTTTTTTGCAAAAATAATGAAATAATGAAAAGTTTTTACTATTTAAAGAATTTTTTTATGAAATTATATTTTCAAAAATATTTTGCCTCCCATTTTTCAATTTACCGCTTTTTTCAATTTAAAAAAAAAATATAGTTGCGTTTTTTTTTTATTTGCGGCTATTCGGCTCCAATGCGTCAATTAATAACACCACACCAGTGCATAGTAAATAAAACGCACTAGTGCGATTATATTTACATTAGCACCGATAAAAATAAGTCTATTTTTAAGGCACTAAAATTACTTTTAGGTGTGTAAACCAAAAATTATTGTCGATTTTGCTCAAATGCAGGGAGAAAATATCATAATTATATCGAATGGACAATTCTTCATAATCCAACTCGTTCCATAATATTTCTCAAAGTCCATCGTGGAGTTCTCCCTATCCATCTCGAGACATAATATTTACTTTAGATTATATTTATATTTTCATTATATAACTGAATTTATGTTTTTTATCCATGTCAATCAGGTTAATAAAATTTATAATTAATGTATACAAATTTGTAGGTTCATGTAGATTCAGAATCGAGTTCATATGTAAAAAATATTCAAACAACTCCAAAATGTCGGAAGCTCTTATCAGGAGTAGCATACCACAAGGTGCATCTGGTAGATGAAAATGGATAGCCGCTTCACCCTACCAATTGTAACAATATTGAATCTTCTAGCCACAATCCTGGGAAAATGATGGTAATAATAATTGTTTGGTATATTAATGTAATTATTTCAATGTCAAACCAATTAATCATGCAGTGTCAATGTGCTTATTAATTGATATCATAGATTTTGTACTAATCATGTTCAAATATATTTTTTAAAATTATTAGGATTCTAGTGATGATGAGTGACCAACCTACCATCTTCAGTTGCACCCCACGACAATGTAAAATCGAGAGAAGGTTGAATTAAGAGAAAAAAATTAGAGAGGAACGATACCAATAATGGTTGAATCAACCACCTATTCAATTCCTAATAAGTCCATATTCACCAATTAGGAATGACTATAACAATAGTAGTTCTTCACAATTTGGCAATGGAGGCAATCAAATAGAGGTTGGTATGGATGATTACTTAAGGGATACGACTTCCATGGTTGTTGTGGATGATTACTTAAGGGATACAACTTCCATGGAGACAACGTTGTTAGATGCATTCCAAAATGATGATCAACTAGGGGATGATGCTCATATCATTGACACCTTTTTTAAAAGCCTTAAATTTTCTTCCACCACCCCTCTCTTTGGACCTGGTGGTAAATCAAAGTCTACCCAGTTGGGGACAATGATGTTACTGTACAACTTGAAATCAAATTCTGGCTTTTTCAATGCATGTTTATTGGAAATTTTGAGGTAAGTTATAACTGTAAATTCCTCCCTTATATTTTGAGAAATATAATAACATAATGATCCTTACAAATGGTCAATTTTATGAACGTTAAATATTATATCGGAATTAATTTATATTTATTATTTTCCATGATAACCAACTACATGTTATTCAAATATAAGGTTCTTCCGGGTGATAATGTCTTGCCCGGTAGCTGCGAAGAGGCAAAGAAATTGTTGAAAATGTCAGGTGTTGAGTACATATCATATCATGCATGTCCAAATGATTGTATTATATATAGAGGAGAATATGCAGATAAAGAGATATGCCTGAAATGTGGGCATGACAGGTATGATAAATTAAAAAAGAAGGGTAAATCATGTGGTCCTCCTTTTAAGATATTGAGGCACATGCCTTCAATCCCAAGGATTCAAAAGTGCTTTAGTTGCAAAGAATTAGTTATGTTGCAGGGATGGCATGCCTCACACAGAAGTGAGTTGGGAGTTATGTGAATCCCAACAGATTCAATATCCATGAAGCATATAGAGGATACATGGCCCGAAAAATTCAAGGATGAAGTACGAATTCTACGACTCAGCATAACCATGGATGTCGTTAACCCATATTCCCTCTAGAACACCAGCTATTCTGTTTGGCCTATTGTAGCAATCAATAAAAATATCCCCCCATGGTTGTCTGTGAAGAATTAATATCCAATGTTGGTTCTTATAGTCCCTGGTAGAAGACAAGTGAATAATATGGATGTATACTTACAACTACTGGTAGATGAATTGAAGGAATTATGGGATGGGATAAATGTATATGATGTATCAAAACCCATTGTAGCAGAGAGAAATTTTACGTTGTATGGCATATGTGCTTACATGACCCATGATTATCTAGGCTTAGGACTTTGCTCTGGTAAATTTCATGTTTGTTGATTTTTTTTTTAATGTAACAATATTCTTTTGCATATTACTTATTTAATTCTTTGTAATTGTTTTGATATTCATGATATTCTTGCATATAAATTGTATACAATAATATCATAGGTCTTGTAACAGAAGGGTATTTTGGATGTAAATGTTGTGGACATTCTCTGAAAGCTAAATGGTCCAATGACCTACGAAAGCGAGTGTATGACTGCACCTAGGTATTCCTCCTAAAAGAACACCCTTACAGAAGAGAAACATCAACTTTCAATGGTAAAAAAGAGATAACCCAAAGGCCTCCAATAACGACACCAGCTAAATGGCTTAGAGCATATGAGAGAGAGAAGGAGAAGGAGTTCATATAAATGTTCGATTCAAATGGGGAGCCTATGTTTGATGATCCAGAATTCTTCGACACCTAAGTTGAGAAATTTCCCATTGGGATGAAAATGAAATCTATCTTTTATAACCTCCCATATTGGGAGCATCTTAAGATTACCCACTTATTAGATCCCATGCATATATTTAAAAATGTTTCATCTTCTTTATGGAGGCACATATCATTGAAACAAAGTGAGACATTGGTTGTTAGGAAAGATATTATTACTTTAAAAACTAAAAAGAAACATTGGCCAAGATGATTAGAAATTATAGGATTAGAGGCAGGGGCTGGTCCCTCTAATTCATGGTATTTCAAAGAAGGTGATGTCCCACGAATTAAAAAAAAAAATGATCTTTCTTTGGAAATGGAAGTTATAATGGGTGTGAGGATGCCATCTTCATACGGATCTTCACTCTGGCGTTGCTTCACCGTGGATTACCATTTTTTGGGGTTGAAATTGCATGACCATTTAAATCTTCTAAGAGTACGTCTAATGTCAAAAGAATGATTTTATTATTTTTTATATTAATAAATTTTATCCCATGCATGGATCATAAAACATAACTAATTTTGTATATTATTACATGTGTTTATAACGTTGCAGTTCCATTATCCTTTGTTCGTGCGTGGGTGTGTGAAACATGAATTCCCCCAAGAACTAGGACATACCATATCTAAATTATTTGCATTTGTACGTTGGATCATGTCAAAGGAGATTCATGTGGCTAGCATTCCATGATAGTGTCAAGCGATAGTTGAGATTGTTTGTATGTTTGAGAAGGAGTTTCCAAAGAGTTTCATGGACTTGAAGGTTCATCTTCTAATCCACCTAGTAGATGAGGTTGAATTAGTCAGGGTGGTTTCTTGTCATTGGATGTTCTTCTTAGAGAGGTACATGAAGAAATTGAAATTTTTTGTTCGACAAAGGGCAAAACCTGAGGGGTCTATGGCAGAGGGGTACATATCGTATGAGTCGTTCTATTATGCCAATGAGTACATCAAGCATATCGACAATAGAACA
This sequence comes from Pinus albicaulis, assembly GCA_034641835.2. Lineage (NCBI taxonomy): Eukaryota > Viridiplantae > Streptophyta > Pinopsida > Pinales > Pinaceae > Pinus > Pinus albicaulis. Next base: position 188,022,818 of record CM076573.1, read on the forward strand.
GGTGCGGTGATTTGGGACGATGAAATGGAAGAAGACAAAAGAGAAGGGGAGTTGCTCTAAACGAATGGAAAAAGGTGCTTGCTAAAGAGTAAGTGAATTATATTTTTTCAAATTTATGCAAAGTAAACATTCATGTTGAACTTCGATATAATGTATATTTTTATATCATATGTACTATATGTCGGTTTTATTTCATCACCGAATGCAAAAATTGAAGCAATAAATAAATTCGTTCTTTACAATTTTGAAGCGACACAACCGTGGGTCGCATTGTACGAACAAAAGAGGGTGAAATAGGATAGTGATAGGAAATAATTCAGATGGTTAAATGGTATAAGTGTGCCTTTTCTTGATCATTTAAAAAACAAATTCCGAAAATATTTCACAATAACTGGGTTGCTTACCAAGTCAAAGAGAAATACGGTGCAACCGGTCGTTACCCGCATTCTGAAGAGGATGCGCTAAGCATAGGAATTGGGTGCACTCACTCAGTAATAATATATTTATGTACATTTGAAACTTAATAATGCACCTTTCAAATGTAATTACATCTATATTTCATATTTTAACTATTGGGTTATTATAAGACACATGACACTACGATTTTTTTACTTTTTTATAGGTGCATTTGTTCCCATCTATGTGGGCATATGGACACCATTTTCACACAAAAAATGCTAATGATGGATACATGACACAAGATTGTGGAGTGGAAGTCAATTTCGATCAATCTAGTCGATCTAGCCACCATGATCAAAACCTAGTGTGAGGGATGTTAGGTTACGTCGGAAAGATACAAGAGATCATTGAAGTGGATTTCTCTTCTTTCCAATGTGTTATTTTTAGGTGTAAGTGGTTGGAAACCTTTGATTGGAATAATTTAAAGGAATATTGTGATAGTAGGCTAATATATATCAACTCTAGAAAGATGTGGGATGAAGCTAAGGAGCCCTATGTTTTCCCCAAACACTACAACCAGGTGTTTTTTACCGAAATGTGTGGATAGGGATTGGTGGTTTGTATTGAGACATGACTGACCTAGATCAAAACATGTTTTTGAGAACAATAGTTTTATCATGCCAAACTAGCTAGAAGATAATGAGGGTGATAATGAGAATCGAGAGTGATATGGTACATGTGTTATTTCATCATTTATACTTTTTAAGATGAGTTTTCATAAAGAAGAGGACTTAATTACCTTATAACTAAGACTCTCTTTTTTGAAACATTGCAATATTTATTTTTAATTAATTGGTAATTTTCATTACATTAATGTTAAAATAATTTCACTTGATAATTTGCAATTATGTTGATCTCGAAAATAATGGCGTACTGTATAAAGTTCTTTTTTTTGTATGTAAGATCATAATAAAATAATGATAATTCTAAAGTACATGAATTTATTTTTATTATTTTCTAAACTTTATTATGTTACAAAATTCATATTATTCTAGATTTATTATTTTACAATTATTTACAATTTTACAAATTTAAATTTTTTAATAAAATCATTTCACAGTAATACAATTAAAATTTTACAAATATTTTACATACAATTACAATTAGAATTACAATTTTACAATTTCACATACAATTACAATTAAAATTAAAATTACAATTACAATTACAATTTTACAATTTTACATATATACAATTACAATTAAAATTACAGTTACAATCATTTCACAATAAATTAAATATTACAATTACAATTGAAATTTTACAAATATTTTACATAAAATTAGAATTAAAATTAAAATTACAAATACAATTACAATTTTACAATTTTACATACAATTAAAATTGAAATTTCAATTACAATAATGACATAATATTTAATAAATATCGTGATTAAATATTAAAAATAAACATCAAGATCATGATAACCATCATAAAAACATCATATTCAAGTAAAAAACACATTCAAATTTGCTAAGATCATCTAATCATCGTGATCATGATCATCTAACAAAAGACAAGCAATGTATAACATAATCACAACACAAACATCAAATATACATCTCATGTCAAATAACTGCTATCACATACACATATATCTACAAGATGCACATTAAATGAACATATCTAACATGACCTAACAATATACACATCATGATGATCACTAACATGTAAATTAAGTACAACTGCAACATGAAAATAAAATACATGGACCATATATATATATATATATATATATATATATATATATATATATATATATATATATATATATATATATATCAAAAGTATACAATTGTAATATAAATGTCAAATATTAGTTGGTGGTACATCAATAGTAGTACTAGTCGAGGCCTGCTGAGTCAATGGTCCAGCCTTGATGAGCTTAGATAGATGTTGATCATCACGTGCCTTCTAATTTGGAGGTGCCTCATGCTGATGAGGATCAACTGCCTGCTCATGATGACTCGACGTGGATGGTCCAACCTACTCATGAACATGACTACTGGATGTTGCAGGCTGCTCATGATGACTCGAAGTAGATGGTCCATCTTGGTCATGACCATGACTGCTAGATGCTAGAGGCTAAGAACGTTGACTCGATGTGGATGGTCCATCCTGCTCATGATCATGACTGTTGATCGATGCTGTAGGTTGCTCATCTGCAGCGCGAGGTGAAAAATGATCACTCACCTGATCATGATCATTAGATGATGCATCATTGCTCGACTATCGAAGTACTGTGTCTCGACCATGCCTACGTCAAAGGGCCCTCGTCAACCACGCCACTAAGCTGTTAGCTCCTCCAACATGCCGCATCACGGTCAACATATCATGTGGCATGCCTCTCCACATCGTTGTCAGCCTATTATCAGCTTGTATCTCTCTGATAGTGGCTGACCTGACTCCCTCCTTCACAAGTAGTCGACAGAGTTAGTCACCCAACTCCATCCTAAATCTAGTGCCGGGCCTACGCTTCACACTAGCCAATACCTGCACAACACGAGGACTAGGTCTGTCTGCACCAACCCGATCCTCGACATCTGTCATCTCCTTATCATCATCAATATCTACACCTGGATCATTTGGTGGCAGTGGCATCTCATCACCATCAAATGACCCAATATCTACAAAATATATATAAGAACACAACAATAATTAGACAATTTCATTAAAAAGTTTAATAAAAACAAGTCAAAGAATATCTTATAATAAATTTAAAGAAAACACTAATATTACCTCTATCATCTAATGGCACATCATCTGCGAAGAGGATTTTGGCACACCCTATTAGGATACATGTAGTTTGCAAGATTGGAAAGAACAAATGCTGCAGGGCCTACATCATAACCACTTTGGAATCCTAGGATCTAGCCCTCCTAGATTCAGAGAGGGATCTCTCTATATAAGTGTTTTCAAAAGATATTTCTTTATACTTAGTTTATGATATTAGGCTAGTTATGAAGCACAAGGGATTTGTTTTGGTTTTGGTTGGGTAGGATATCATCAAAATAAAGGAAGTATTTTGAAGGGTAAAGGTGTGAGTAAATTAAAAGAATGGTTCAACAGATAGGATAGGTAAGAGACAATATCAATCCATTGGGCTATGGAGTCACAAAAGGATTTAATTACAAAACAAGTTTCAAGAGTGGTCCATGGGGAAAGTCATCTATATCAAAGGATCTCTTTAGATTCATTTTGTGGTATGGAACATTAAGAAGTGTGGTGCAAGAAGCGAACATATAAGAAAACAAAGGGCAGCCTAAGATCAGGTAAGGACTTTGAACCTATCCTGCTTTCAAAATACTCTCAAGGGAAAACATTTAAGATAAACATAAAAGGTAGCCTAAGATCAAGTAAGGACTTTGAACCTATCCTGCTTTTGGCATACTCTCAGGGAAACTTTCAAAACAATTGTTGAAGACTAAACAAGGGATAGGGCTAACCATAAACTTCCTTGATTAGGACTCTACTTAACACGCAGTGAAAAGATCATTCAAGAACAACATCTCAGGTTTTACTCAGCAAGACATGGGCTCACCAACATTCCTTGACTGGTTATACTCTATTGAAATCGTTCCCAAAGCAACAATTAGAAGAAAACATAGAGATAAAGCTTATCAGTGAGAATTAGGGTACCTTTTACAGTAAATCCTAATCTAAATTTGCTATTCTTTATCAGAGAAAGTGGACAGTATGAAAACATAAGAAAAACAAAAATTACAGTAAGAAAAACATCACCATTGACATAGACTAGGATCCCATAAATTAGATTTTATATTTGATGTTCAAACCAGTTACAATCTTCAAATCCAGTAGGTCTTTACAACTTCAAACTTCTCTTCTTAGCCTATCTTTCTTCAATTACTAACAAAGCTTCAGCAGCCTCATAAACTATTTACATTCAATAAGTATTCAACCAACAACAATATTGGGCTCCTCATATGATATATATAGGTAAATTAAGGAGGTGGAGTGAAAGGAAGGTTTGACTATTCAATTAATACAGAGTAAATGATTCTTGACCTTTGGGAGGCCTAATGGAGAATATATCTAATGTCTTAAATATGTTAATTGAATTTTACATTAACTTTCATCTACTTCAGTCACTTTTGTTGACTTTTGAGGCTTTTGGAGGGTGGAAATTACTTTCTGAGCTGTCATTGAAAATATCTTTGACTGTGCATTGAATTTGTATTCTTTTGAGGTAAAATAAGCTGGCAGGTGGCATTTTGATCTCTGGACGGAGTAATTGTTCCACCGATGTGTCATTCGAAGCAGTCTCCTAGGTGATCTATCTTGATTTGTCACTTTAAACTTGAATTAGGCCTTTGACATGCTTTTAGGCCTTCTTTATCATCTTTCTGCTTTATACCGTGTCTTTATCCTTGAAACTGTGGGATTAAGTCTTTTAATATTTAGGCTCTTGACTTCAATCCTTTATCTTTATTCCTTCAGATCTTCACTACTTTGTTCGATTTGATGTATAGGTGGCTTTCGCTGGAGGGTTTTGTTGTGTAACTAATGCTCATGAAACAATTGGTTAAAATGTGGAAATTAACCATTTATGTCTCTTTTTTCCTTTGAATTTGGCCACAGAGGATCGTCACCCTTGGCCTTTGTCACTTTCTTTGACTGTGGGATGGCTTTTATGATTACCGCCATTAAACCTGCAACAAACATCAAAATTTTAATAAAAATCATGTGAATTGGATAAACTACTTTATAGAGGCTCAGGGTGAAGGCGGAAGATCTGTGTAGAGGGGGATGAATGCATTGATGGAGGATTACATGACAACAAAGAAAAGAACCAGGGTTAAAATTTGCTTTTAGCGCGAATATTGAGCATTGGTGGTTTGGCGGAAAAATGAAGGCGGTTTTCGCATGGGGCCGAGGCAGTTTGCGGTTTTACGCAGGGTGGACGCGATACATGTCGGAGGCTACCATATGTCCACTGAAAACCATCATTTTCGCATTGAAAATGGGGTTTAAGCAGTTATGGAGAAGCGGGCGTGAAGATGAATGTGGGTCGTTAGATCTGGGGGATCCAGATCAATGGTAAAGAGGGAGCGTGATGGCACAACATGCTTGGCGTTGGGACTAGTGGATGACGTCATAGCCGGGGGACTAGGGGTACGAAGGAAAATCTCGGGGTGTGCCTCCGCAGAAAACCTCTGTCGTAGATTTTAGATCTTCCATAGTTAAAAGAGTCAACTGCGGGGGCACTGGGGAGTGCGGGCCACTTTGGTTGGATGCCCCCAAAGTGAACCTGCGCCGTAGATATGGGTTAAACAGATGGTCCATATTGAATCAAGACCTCACAAATCACAGGAACAATTATGTGTGTGGTAAAGGAGGAAACAGTGGGAGGCATCGGATCTGGGAGCAGATCAACAGTTGGGATTAAATCGGAGGATCGGAGATTAAATATGTTGGATGAGGGGTCAAGGGGATGGATAAATTGTGATGAAGCGAGGGTCGTTAGATCTTGAGGATCAATGAAAGAGATTAAATTGGAGGAAAGGGAGCGGGGTAAAAGCATAAGAGCGCTGGTCGTTGGATCAAGATGATCAATGGTGGAGGATGCATCGCGGAATCGCACAAGGGCATGAATGGTGCGAGGGGAGGAGTGAAAGGCGAATGTGCGATGAATCGATGAAAGTCTGATCAGGAGGATCAACGGTCTAGATGAAATCGAAGAATGGCAGGCAGAAGGGGCTTGGATGGGAGGAAAGTGAAATTGCGATGGTCGATTGCTGATGGGAAGGAGCGCATACCGTCCGATCTGAGAGAGATCAACGGTCAAGATCTTATCGGCAGAGGATTCCATCAGTGGAAAAAATTTTGGGAATGAAGAAACAAGGATCACCGATGGAGTGAGAACCGTTAGATCCGGGAGATCAACAGCGAAGATTTACTCAGGGGATTGGCCTATCGGTGGAGAAAAGGAATGGGAATGAAGAATTTGGGATCACCAAAGTGCATAGGCGATGGGGGCTTAAGACTTTTAGCCGACGGTCTCGAGCCTCGGTCTTACGGTGAAAAGGGGCTAGGGGCTTAAGCAAAAAGCGCTTAAGGCCCAAAGTTAAAAGGTCCGAAAATAGGCGGAAATGGGGTTTTTTGAGGGTTTTTGAGGGTTCCGATAGATATAAAAGGAGGGTTTAAAATGAGATAAGGAGGATTTATAAGGTTTTAAGGGAATTTCAAATGAAATGAGGGATAAATGAGGGATTTTTTGAAAGGGAAAATGATGGAAAATGAGTCTGAAAACAATCCTTTTAGAACAACAGGGCTTCTTTGAGGAATTTTGATTGAAGATTGATCTTTGAGGATAAAGAACACAGAGAGGCTTCAAGAAGTCACAGATTTTTCATGAAATTTGTTTCTTGAAGACTGAAATACTTGTTTTAGCCATCATAGTATATGGAAAATTTATAGATGGCTAACAGTGGCTCCACTTGGGGAGGGCAGCTCCATGGAGGTGTCAAGAACCTCAGAGATAAATCTCTGGAAGGTAGACCAATGTGTTGATGTTTTTCTTCACTTTGACAATCCTCTTTCTTCTTTGATCATTGCTGCTTAAAAATATGATCAACATTACATCATAACAAATCAATTTCTCCCAAAAAACTACCTACACAACCTACTTTCCTAACATTTTTTCTTCAACAGGGTGCTCTTGGACTTGCAAACCCTTTGACATAAACATTTTATTATTTTATTGAAAGAAAGAAACTAATATAAATCTACCCTTATAACTTCCATGAGTTCAGTTTAAACAGTTGAACTCATTAGCTTCTCTACCTAACTACTATCTACCAGGATTAAGCTGTCTGATAGATCTCATTCTCTATATTCTAAAACAGAAATTTAAATACAGACAAACCACGATTAAGCTATCTGATTTTTTGCAAGACTATGGCATAAAAACAAGCTGGACATAGACTGAAATTTACAGAAAATTGAAACAAAATTATGAAGGCTTAAGATCTGAAAATTACAAGCATCCTTCTTTCTTTCTTTCAGCTCTAGTTTTGATCTTTTTAGAGCTATCTTCTTCTTTACATGGTTCAAGTTTTCAGCATGTTATATCCAGTTATTTTTCTTCTCTTTGGCTCAGGTTTTGATTTTATTTGAGCCATTCTTCATCAAACTTACAGGTTCAAGATTTAATCATGTTTGAACCTCTGTTTTTCTATCCTAATCTAGTCTACTGATAAGCCAAGATTAAATTTTTTGGCTAATCTAATTCACTAACCTATCAGCAGTGATTTGAAATCTATCTAGTCATGATTAGGCTGTATGAATAAATAGAAGTGTTCTCTTTTGGTACTGGCATTTAAATTTGCGCACTTTCAGACTCTCTTTCCTTTTTTGGTATGGGGCTATACCTTTCTTCTTTTTCTAATCTGCCCTCTTTTTCTCCTTTTCTATTGTTTTTGTATTTTTTCTTTCTTTTCTTTTTCAAAGAAAAAAACCAAAAATAACTAAATGATCATAGGCTGGGCTTTATTGACATTCCTACCTACCCTAATATAACTTGGAAATCTCTGCTGTTTTATATGATACAATAGTGCTAGTGCAGCCAGTTGAGCAGTGATAAAAAGGAATAGAAAATCTGGCTGCTTGTCAAGGGTAACCATAGTACATATTGAATATTAATCTTCAAAAGCAAGGTTATCATAGAAGGTGACAACTTTTTATGTATTTGGCTCTTGCAAAAGATCCATGCTTGAGAATTTGGGCCAATTAGGACCTCCATACATTCTTCCATAGGATCAACAAAGAAAAGATGATAACTCTCTTATTTTTGGCCCTCCATGATTGGTAGATTGTCTGCCTCTAAGACATCAGCTTTGACGACTGCATCTTCAGTATATTCCTTGGAAGCATCATCATCCTTCACCTGCAAATCAACAAGCAGTGAAATTTCTTCTTTCTCTAAATCTATGCTTGCTTCTGATGTAAATTCAGGTTCTTTGGATGACATATTTATATCAGCAATGGGAGAAGGTTTCTCTTGAAAAGATGATATATGCTCAGTAGGGCAGTCTTATATTTTTTTTTCTCCCGCAAATACTTGCCAATACTTTTAATTGTTTGGGACAACTGCTTTGAATTTTTCTTGAATTATGTATTGTTTTCTTTCACAAGGTCTCAGACATGTACTAGAAACAAGGGCTAATTCATTGGCAAGAATGTTTTGGTTTTTAGGGACAAGGGTAAGTTGGAATTCTTAAAATGATTTTAACAAGTCCATGGCATCATCCTTATAGGCTCTAAGTCTGGGATGTTTAAGAATGTATTCCTCATTCACTTTCCTAATTACCAATTCTGCATTCCCATGAACTGTTATCCTCTGGGCTCCTAATTTCTTTAATAAGTGCAGCCCTAAAAGGAGTGCCTCATACTCTAATATGATACCTGTGCATTGAAAATTAAATTTATATGAATGGCCTTCAGCATGATTTTTTTCTTTATTGTAAAGCCATATTCTTGCACCTGCACTAGTTTTACTACATGACCCATCAAATCTCATACTCCATAGAGGACTAGTTTTAGATTTATCATTATTTTCCCTACTATCCTCTTTATCTTGAGTGCCATTGTTTTTTTTGTGGGATAGGCACTATGTTGATGATTATCTTGTTCAAATGAAGGTTTGGAGGCTAGTTGCTTGTTTAGTATTTGATCAATTTCTCCTTTTGTCAAAGGAGGGATTTCTCTTTCAGCATAGACAGAAGTACAACAGTCCTCTTTCTCTTGTGTTAACTGGTTTTGAGGCTGGATGTCTTCATGAGCCTCTTCTAGTGAATCAGTACTTGTGCTTGCAGGGAAACCTTGAAAATTTTCTATTGTTTCTTGATCTACTTCTTATTCAAACAACTCCTCATGATTGTTGTGATACTCAATTTGAATACAAGGTTCATGAGTTCTTTCTTCTACATTATCAGGATGCCACTCTTCTTATGTAATCTGAAATGAGTTGTAACATAGAGGGAAAGTCCCTATATGTGATAGTTCTCCTTCCAATTCAGATTCTACATTTTCTAAGTGGCTACTTTTTTCCTCAAAGCACTGCTCACTATTAGTATTTGCATTTTTTTTGTAAAGATCTCTTAATAGTAAAACACAAGTTATAGGTAGGAAATCAGGAATTTCTTGACAACCTTCTTCATCATCTTCTATAAATTCTTGATCATCATACATGTCTTGCTCATTCTCTAGGTCTTGTAGTGGTTGAGTTTTTTCTTGATCTAGAAAAAGCATGGGCTGCTCTAGATCGCCAATGTTTAAATTAGCCTCATACCTATCCATTCTCTTTTCAAGCATGTACACCATTTTTTCCATCATGGCCAATAGTTTTTATTTTGGGTCTATACTTGCATCCATGTTTTTAAATCAGAAAAGAGGTCACTATGTCTATTCAACTAGTTCAAAGTCTTCTACCAATGGAGTACTTTGGTATTTTGGAGTTGTGGAGTCGCCAGGTGGAGGATTTCAAAAAATCTTGAGATGAGTTGTTGTCCACCATCAACAATTGAATACCAATCTAAGGAGGTTTTTGGGTATTCTGAGGCCTTAGGATGTATAAGATGTAATTCACTCAGAACTCCCCAGTATGGTTGCCACTATGTTAGGATCCCTACAGTTTGAAATATTGGCAAGAACAAATGCTGTAGGGCCTACATCAGAACCACTTTGGAATCCTAGGATCTAGCCCTCCTGGATTCAGAGAGGAATCTCTCTATATAAGTGTTTTCAAAAGATATTTCTTTATACATAGTTTATGATATTAAGCTAGTTATGAAGCGCAAAGGATTTGTTTTGGTTTTGGTTGGGTAGGATATCATCAAAATAAAGGAAGTATTTTGAAGGGTAAATGTGTGAGTAAGTTGAAAGAATGGTTCAGCAGATAGGATAGGTAAGAGACAATATCAATCCATTGGGCTATGGAGTCACAAAAGGATTTAATTGCACAAAATTTTTCAAGAGTGTCCATGGGGAAAGTCATCCATATCAAAGGATCTCTTTAGATTGATTTTGTGGCATGGAACATTAAGAAGTGTGGTGAAAGAAGTGAACATATAAGAAAACAAAGGGCAGCCTAAGATCAGGTAAGGACTTTGAACCGATCTTGCTTCCAACATACTCTCAAGGGAAAACATTTAAGATAAACATAAAAAGTAGCCTAAGATCAGGTAAGGACTTTGAACCTATCCTCCTTTTGGCATACTCTCAGGGAAACTTTCAAAACAGATGTTGAAGACTAAACAAGGGACAGGGCTAACCATAAACTTCCTTGATTAGGACTCTACTTAACATGTAGTGAAAATATCATTCAAGAACAACATCTCAGGTTTTACTCAGCAAGACATGGGCTCACCAACATTCCTTGACTGGTTATACTCTATTGAAATCGTTCCCAAAGAAACAATTAGAAGAAAACATAGAGATAAAGCTTATCAGTGAGAATTAGGGTACCTTTTACAGTAAATCCTAATCTAAATTTGTTGTTCTTTATCAGAGAAATTGGATAGTATGAAAACATAAGAAAAACAACAATTACAGTAAGAAAAACATCACCATTAACATAGACCAGGATCCCATAAATCAACTTGTATATTTGATGTTCAAACCAGTTACAATATTCAAGTTCAGTAGGTCTTTACAGCTTCAAACTTCTCTTCTCAGCCTATCTTTCTTCAATTACTAACAGAGCTTCAGCAGCCTCGAAAACTATTTACATTCAATAAGTATTCAACCAACAACAATATTGGTCTCCTCATATGATATATATAGGTAAATTACGGAGGTGGAGTGAAAGGAAGGTCTGACTATTCAATTAATACAGAGTAAATGTTTCTCGACCTTTAGGAGGCCTAATGGAGAATATATCTAATGTCTTAACTCTGTTAATTAATTTTTACATTAACTTTTATCTACTTCAGTAACGTTTGTTGAATTTTGAGGATTTTGGTGGCTAGCAATTTCTTTCTGAGCTGTCTTTGATAATATCTCTAACTGTGCTTTGAATTTGTATTCTTTTGAGGTAAAATAAGCTGGAAAGTGACATTTTGATCCTTGGAGGGAGTAATTGTTCCACCGATGTGTCATTCGAAGCAGTCTCCTAGGTGATCTGTCTTGATTTTTCACTTTAAACATGAATTAGGCCTTTGATATGCTTTTAGGCCTTCTTTATCATCTTTCTGCTTTATACTCCGTCTTTATCCTTTAAACTGTGGGATTAAGGCTTTTAATATTTAGGCTCTTGACTCAAATCCTTTCTCTTTATTCCTTCTGATCTTCACTTCTTTGTTTGATTTGATGTACAAGTGGCTTGCGTTGGAGGGTTTTGCTGTGTAACCAATGCTCATGAAACAATTGGTTAAAACATGCAAATTAACCCTTTATGTATCTTTTTGCCTTTGAATCCGGCCACAGAAGATCTTCACCCTCGACCTTTGTCACTTTCTTTGACTGTGGGATGGCTTTTATGATTAACACCATTAAACCTACAACAAACATCAAACTGTTAATAAAAACCCTACGAATTGGATAAACTGCTTTACAGAGGCTCGGGGTGAAGGCAGAAGAGCTGCGCAGAGGGGGATGAATGCATTGATGGAGGATTCCATGACAACAAAGCAAACAACCAGGGTTTAAATTTTCTTTCGGCGTGCAGATTGAGCATTGGTGTTTTGGCAGAAAACCATAGGCGATTTTCGCACAGGGACAGGGCATTTTGTGGTTTTATGTAGGGTGGATGCGATACGCATTGGAGGCTGTCGCATGTCCACTAAAAACCATCGTTTTTACGTTGAAAATGGGGTTTAAGCAGTTATGGAGAAACGGGTGCGAAGATGAATGTGGACCGTTAGATCTGGGGGATCCAGATCAACGGTGGAGAGGAAGCGCGATTGCACAACGTGCTTGGTGGTGGGACCAGTGGATGATGTCATAGCAGGAGGATTGGGGGTATGGAGGAAAATCTTGGGGTGTGCCTCCGCAGAAAACCTCTGCCGTAGATCTAAGATCTTCCATAATTAAAAGAGTCAACTGCGGGGGCACTGGGGAGTACGGGCCACTTTGGTCGGATGCCCCCGCAGTGAACCTGCATCGTAGATCTAGGTTAAATGGACGGTCTAGATTGAATCGAGACCTCTCAAATCAGGGGAACAATGATGTGTGGGGTAAAGGAGGAAACATCAGGAGCCATCAGATCTGGGAGCAGATCGATGGTTGGGATTAAATCAGAGGATCGAAGATTAAAGATGGTGGATGAGGGGTCAGGGGGATGGCGAAATTGTGATGAAGCGAGGACCATTAGATCTTGAGGATCAACAGTGGAGATTAAATTGGAGGAAAGGGAGCGGGGTAAAAGCAGAAGCGCGTTGGCTGTTGGATCAAGATGATCAACGGTGGAGGATGCATCGTGGACTCTCACAAGGGAATGAATGGTGCGAGGGGAGGGGTGAAAGGTGAATGTGCGATGAAGCGATGACCGTCCAATCAGGGGGATCGAAGGTCCAGATGAAATCAGAGAATGGCAGGCAGAAGGGGCTTGGATTGGAGGAAAGCGAAATTGTGATTGCCAATTGTCGATGGGAAGGAGCGCAGACCCTCTGATCTGATAGAGATCAACGGTCGGGATCTTATCGGTAGAGGATTCCATCGGCGGAAAAATGTTCAAGAATGAAGAAACGGGGATCGCCGATGGAGCGAGAACCATTAGATCTAGGAGATCAACACTAGAGATTTACTCAGGGGATCGGCCTATCGGCAGAGAAAAGGAATGGGAATGAAGAATCTGGAATCGTCGAAGTGCGATGGCGATGGGGGCTTAAGAATTTTAGCCGAGGGTCTCAGGCCTTAGTCTTACGGTGAAAAAAGGCTAGGGATTTAATTAAAAACTACTTAAGGCCCAAAGTTAAAAGGTCGGAAAATAGGGCGAAATGGGATTTTTTGAGGGTTTTTGAGGGTTCCGATAGATATAAAAGGAGGGTTTAAAACTAGATAAGTAGGATTTATAAGGGTTTAAGGGAATTTCGAATGAAATGAGGGATATATGAGGGATTTTTTGAAAGGGAAAATGATGGAAAATGAGTCTGAAAACAGTCCTTTTAGAACAGTAGGGCTTCTTTGAGGAATTTTGAATGAATATTGATCCTTGAGGATAAAGAACATAGAGAGGCTTCAAGAAGTCATAGATTTTGCATGAAATTTGTTTCTTGAAGACTGAAAGACTTTTTTTAGCCATCATAGTATATGGAAAATTTATAGATGGCTAACACACCCTTGCCAATCCAAACCATCATACACACAGGGGACTAGAACAAAGGCATGATCATCAACATTGGCTAGGAACTCCAGTGTATCATGTGATATTCTTGCAGAAAAGTCTGAATTTCCCCTCTTGGGCATCATCTGTCCCCACATATGCATCCGTACTTGCAGCATCACCCTACGAGGCTACTGAACAAAAGTAGGCCTCGTCTCTGGAAACCTCCTAAAAAAAAAAAAAAATAGCTCTGAAACAAAAGGGAAGTTCACCCTCCCTTATGCTTGACCACGAAATCTATCTAAAGTTGTACAAAACTGCCGTAAAAAAATCACAGACCACCTCACAAGTCATGATGCCTATAATAAAGAATCAACATAAAAGTGGGCAACTAATGCATTTACCATTACTGGTATGGTGTGTAATGGTAGAAATCAATAGTGAGAGTCACTTCACCTCCTCTCCACCAAATGAAGAAATACATTATTGACCACCGCAGACTTGAAAATCAGCAGGAGACAATATATCAACGCTAATGTATCTTTGAGAGTACACCAAATGACTCCTTGTTGCATAGTCGACGGGGAACTCTAGGAAAGAGGGAAAATCCTGCCCTCTCGTCGATAGGACAATAATAAAATAGATTTCCTCCTTAGTGGGTGCATACCATTGGTTAGGACCAACCCAGAAAGCCTATCGGTGGGCATTCCACCTGAATATAAGTTGTCACAATAACCCATGATGGCCCTTCAGGGATGTAGCCTCCTCATAGAACTTGAGAAGGCATACATCCCTTAGGAGCGGGAATGGCTACCATAATAGGGTGAGGGTACATATATCTCTCCCTCTCTCATGCCTCCCATAGGCAAACCACATTATACTGGTCTGCCATATGTTCCTGTTGTTCCCTCTCTTCTCTCCTTTGACGTCGTTGAATTATTCACATATTAAATACAATTTTTTTATTAAATGAGACATGTTTTTACAAATATATATTTATATAATTTTTTTTGAAAAAAAAAAACAATTGGTGCGCCCAAAAAAATAGGCATGCACCAGTACCGGTGCGTCTATTTTTATCGCGCACCAGTTTCGGTGCGCCTGGAAATTTTCAGTGCACTGCACATCATAACTTGTACTTTCTAAAGTGATACATTGACTAAACTATCCATCCTAGGGCCATTAATTTCGTCAAAATACCGCCAAACATCAGTTAATGGTCAATAGTGCGGTTGTTTAACCGATCGCACCGTTGACTATGTACAAATTCGGTAGGGCCATGTGCTAACCAAACTACTTGCCCTATGGCTGATAGTTTCATCAGCGCATTGCCCACCTAACATCATTACACAGTCAACGGGGTTGTGTTATAATCAACTGCACTGTTGACTATGTACCAGTATCGAGAGGGTGGTGCGCTGGCCAAACAATGTGCCCCGGGGCATATAGTTGAGGCAGTGCACCACCCTCTTGACATCACTACATGGTCAATGGTGTAGTCGTTTAGATGACCACAACATTGAATATGTCCAAGTTTTGGAGGGCAGTGTACTGACCAAAATATCCGCCCCAGGGTGCATATTTTGGTCAATGCACCACCCTCTCGAACTTGGACATGGTCAACGGTGCGAGCGAGTAACCCACCCCACTGCAATTTATCTAAATTTAAAAAGTCATGGTGCATCATTTCGGTACCACACCGGAACCAGTGTGGATACCATTAGCACCGGCCGTAGTGCGACCGGTAAATTTATAGGAAGCATCGCAAACTGGTGCGAGCTGAACAGCTCGAGCGCACTGCGCGGGAATTTTTTTTTTAATGGTTAATTTTAAGTTATTTTAAAAAAATAATCCACTAAAAAGTTTAATTATGGAGAAACAAGTAAAATACCTGTACATTTGTGTGTTAAGGAGGCATATTTTCTGTAGAATTTGAAAAACTAAATTTTCCTACCGTTTTTCCAAATTCGAAATCGAGATGGTGGGCAATGGACAACGGTAGTGTGTGCAGTGGGAGCACCGATGACAGGGCGTCTCACACAAGGTAAATTCACACTGGTGCATGAGAGCTCTGTAGCAATGAAGAAGTGAAAAATGTGGATTTTTGGCCATAATTTTTTTTCATTTAACCCTGTTCCAGTGCGCGGGTTTTTGAGGCACACCAGGCAGTTTCTTCCAACCGCACCGGGTTGTTTCAGTTTTGGCGCAGATTTTTAGGACGCATCGGGGCTGAGTCCATGTAGAGCACTGGTGTGCTACAATAATTATATGCATGGGGTGGGTTTTTATGAGGAGCACTGTGTCTCAGTGTGCCAATTTGTAGTACGCACCGATGCCTTTTTTAGTGGAACGCACCGGTGCGGTGTACGATGAGAAACACACCAGACAAAAAATATCCACAAAAACCTCCACACACCAACCTCCTTTAGTAACATCCACTAGAGGGTCTTTTCCTTGTAGTGTGATAACCTTTCTTACTCACAACACATAATCAATAACTCAACAACAACATAAAAATCTTACACAAAATTAAACTCATATAAAATCAATGGAAACATAACAATGCCATATATTATACATCTACAATGTAATTCAGCCCATGCATCATAATGAATCAAGAATTCTAGCATAAATATTGTAATCAGTAATATATAATCAAAATGTAATTATTATAGGGCTTTAACAAAAAATACATATACTCAAATCAATCACTATCAACCTTAACATCAATCAAAATACAATACTCTAACTAGTAATAATAGACTCTAACTTAATCCCTCACACATAAATCATCTCTACAACACAAACCTAAAATATAATCAATATCACTCGATAAAAAAATTATAGACACCCCTTCATAAAACCATAAAATAGCACTCTGCACTTAATTTAAAACCTTGACTCAATATTCTACCAAGAAAAAAATAAATATTATAGGGCTTATATATAACAATGCATATCAACATATTTACATTTCTCTCAACTCAAATAATCATCCCAACATACATCACACATGCTCACTGGAAACTCATACAATCAATATATGGACTCAGATTGATGACTACACCAACAACATAAAATGGCATGCGAATAACATTTGATCCTTGCAATCAAATTTTTTTCCAATAAACAAAAATATTCCATACTTTATCTATTCATCTGTCAACTCCCGTAAACAAATACATCGACTACGAATTTTATCGGATTGCACTCTACAGGTATATACATCATCCATGCATACTCCTTTTGTATCACATAATTAATTAATGCAGTCTCTAATCACTCCATCGCACTAGCACACTTTGTCTCTGTCACTAATTGACCTTTGGATTTAATTTTATACGTATTTTATTTTGCATCTCAATGTTAATTTCTCTTCAAATTTTGCGATCATGGTTCTAGTGATCAGGTGATCATGTACAAGAGGAAAAAAAATGCTCAAATTTGGAACTGCTTACAATTTGTTGCAACATGAATGACCGGATAGGCCTCGTCACTGCGATTTTGGTGCCATGAATGGGACCCAAATCCGTTGTCGTATGAGAAATATATTGAAGTTTGAAGTTGCCCAATAACCTTCAAAATAGGACTTTTGAACAAAAATAATTTGTCATCTTCAAAAAAATTTAATGGCAAAATTTTTATGTTTATATGGTTTTTGGTGGCCTATCAGAGGGTGCCACATGGCCCCGAGCCTATGGTGCAAGTCTTGTTTAAAAGAAAAAAAAATGTGTTTGTGGGCAGACCCGACCTGAGCTAAACACGTTTGGGTCAGTCGGGCACGACCCGACTTGAACGTCTTCAGGTCACTAAACGGGCGAGTTGTTTAAATGTTGAACCAATGGAGTAAGGGATAAGCCCTCAAGGCTTAACTACAGAATACCCATGACCTGGAGCAGAAGATCGTGGCTGAAACCATTGCAAACCGGCGGAAAAAAAGAGTTAGACGCTCAGGTGCTAGCCCTTATCTCCATATGACCTTCGGGCTATGACTGCGGGCGTGGAGTTAACGTTAACCGCTAGTGCTAAACCCTCCGTCTAATTTGCATGTGCACACGCCACTACAAACTGCCAACATTTACTATTACCATTTAAATTGGAGTGCAGTTCCGACACTTTGGCAAGTCCGCCATTTTTGGTGAGCGCAACTAGAGTTATCCCACAATTAGAGGAGGTTTTTTAGGGCCACTAGGAAAAAACTTGTTAGAGTCATAACTTTTTCAATATTGGACCAATTTGGATGAAAATTTGGTCAATTTTGGGTATTATAAGCATTCTGGAGTGTTTGGGACAATTTCAAGAGCTAACAGAGGTGTTCTTCAGCCATTATTTCTTCAGGGAATCTTGGAGAGCCATTAGGGCCATCAGGGAAATGGAGTTGCATTGGGCTACACTTCACTGTTTGAGGTGAAATAAAAGCCATTATTAGCTTATTTTTGTCTTCTGAATTCAATTTCACGGCTTTTTCTTCCTGTTTAGGCATATTTCTCACTGTAAAACCAATTTGAGCAACTTAATAGAGCAAGGACATGCCCATTGGGAGCCTTGGACCCGACAGATGTAGCCCAGGAGGGGTGAACTGCCTCATCATGTTGTTGTGTTGTTATGGTGAAGTTATCCTGTTGTGTATTTCTGATTTAAGATGTTAAACAGTAATTTTAATTAACATTCCCTCACACATAAACTCAAAAATAGTTACCAAAAACACTTTGTTTAATTTTCAAGACATGATAAACACTTTGCACACTTAATTAAATGGAAATGGATACTTTGAACAACAGATACAAATAGTTTCATTTTCAGATCAGATGGTATCAGAGCTAAGGATTTGATCCTTAGGAGCTAAAGTTTTACTCAACATTTTTTTTGTGCAAAGATATAGTTGATTGCTTGCAAGTTTTGATGCTTACTAGGCTTAAACTCAAGATAGGTGAAGGACACTTGGTTAGTGCAAAAAGTAATCCTAAACCAAGAAGGGCCAGAGAGACACCTCCAAGAGCCATAGAAGTAGCTTCAAGCATGTCTTAAAGAGAGGGAGAAACTCCTAAAGATATGGATCCCAAAGAATAGGAATGGGTGTTCCGAAAGGCTTTCTTGGACATGACAGAGATGGTGAGGATACTCTACCAAGAAAGGAATGATAGGATTTTTGGAGAAGGGTATAAAAACCAGAAATAAGGAGAGAGTTATTCAGGAGGAAATAAAAGTGATGATAAGACAAAGAAAGGGCACGGAGGAAATGGTGATCCACCATCCCCATCTTCATCCTCTTCCTCTACATCGTCATCCTCAACTTCGGTGAATCAATCTCACAACTCTAAAACTACTGGTAAAAGTCCATTTTTAAAGCTTGATATTAAATTTGAGTTGCCTATGTTTAATGGTTAAGTCAATGCAGAGAAACTTGACAATTGGATAAGACAGTTGGAAGTTTACTTGATGGTATATAACCTTCATGATGACGACACTAAGATACATTTAGCCTCTTTGAGAATGGATGGAGCAGCATTGGTATGGTGGGAAACCAATACCAAGGATGAAATTTAAAAACATGGTAAGATCACTTTATCATGGACTTAATTTATTACTACAATTAAAAATAAATTTTACCCATTAGCTCATTTACAAAAGGCTATCATGAACTGGCAAAACTTCAGACAGCTTAAGGGACAAAATGTACAAGACTACACCCAAGAGTTTAGGAGAAGAGCACTTTCATTAGGGGTAGACTTAAAAAGTCAAGATACTTTGCTGAAATATATAGGTGGTTTGCACAACTACCTTAGACATACTATCCTTATGTTCAATCCTACTAGTCTAGACGAAGTTTGTGTACAAGCTACGCATTTAGAGGCTAGAGGGAAAAAAAAAATTGATGAGGGTAGAAACAAGCCTTTTAAGGAGAAAAACAAAGATAAATCCTTTAAGGGAAAAGGAAAAATGAATGCATATGTCAAACAAGAGGGTGAGAAAGTGATGTGTAAAAATATTTCAAGAGAAGGCCATGAAGAGAAAAACTGTTGGAAATTACATCCTGAAAAAAGAAACAAGTTTAACAAAAGCAAAGGAAAGAAGAAAACTGCAGCTACTACAACTACACCACAAGACTTAGGTGATGATTCAAGTGATGAAACCAAAATTGCAGCCATGGGTTTGAAGAGTATGAAGGGAAAGGAAACTGAAACTAAGCCAAGCACTAGTACTTCAAACTGTCGTGTACAAACTCCAAATGAGGAAGAAAGAATTGAATTGTTCCATGTGAGGGTAGTCTCAAAACATACAAAAATTGACACACTGTTTGAAAGTGGGTCACAAGAAAATCTCATATCAGAAGACTTGGTCAAACAGCTTAAACTTGAGACCATTCAACATCCCAAGCCATATCCACTTGGATGGATATGCAAGGACGCAAACTTAAAAGTCTCAAGAAAGTGCATATTGCGTTTTGCGATTACTGCACACTTTATTGACACAGTTGAACTTGATGTAGTACTGCTTGATATATTAGGAATTTTTTTGGAAAGACCCTACTTATTTAACAAGAAAGCGATCTTCCTTCGCCATGAAAATAAGTATCATCTCTTTAAAGATGGCAAGGAATTCATTGTCAGAGCACATCGCAAGAAGGAAAATATAGCGATGGTAATTGCGGGATAGGTAAAAAGGTTAGTGAATTCTAGTAAGAGTTTTGTACTTCTTATGGTTAAGCCCAAGGTTGATGTGA
This sequence comes from Pinus albicaulis, assembly GCA_034641835.2. Taxonomy (NCBI): domain Eukaryota; kingdom Viridiplantae; phylum Streptophyta; class Pinopsida; order Pinales; family Pinaceae; genus Pinus; species Pinus albicaulis. Next base: position 188,043,283 of record CM076573.1, read on the forward strand.
ATCATGAGTCATTTGAAAATTGTGATTCCAAGCTTAAATCAGATTTATATGATGTATTTTATGCACATCATGAGATGTTTCAGGAACTGACAGGTTTACCTCCTAAAAGGTAGATTCAACATGAAATCCAGTTACATCAAGATTGTCCTCTTCCTAACATAGGCATGTACTACATGTCTATCATGGAGAATGTTGAAATCAAGAGGAAAATTAAAGACTTGTTGGACAAAGGATTCATAAGACCAAGCACTTCACCATGTGGTTCACCGATAGTGTTGATTCCAAAGAAATATGGAACTTGGCGCATGTGTGTGGACTTTAGGGCATTGAACAAGATAACGTTAAAGAATAGTTACCCACTCCCAAGGATAGATGATTTGTTAGATCAGCTGAAAGATGCTAAATATTTCACTAAGTTAGACTTACATAGTGGTTATCATCAAGTTAGAATTGCAGAAAGTGGCATTTGGAAGACAACATTTAAAACCAAACATGGACTCTTTGAGTGGCTTGTTATGCCATTTGGTTTATGAAATGCACCTGCAAATTTCATGCGGGTAATAGATGATGTATTACGTCCTTTTCTTGATGATTTAATTATTTTATACTTAGATGAAATCTTAATTTTCAGCAAGACTAGAGAAGAGCATGTCATGCATGTTAAGAAAGTACTTGATATTTTGAATAAAAATCAGTTGTTTCTTAAAATTTCAAAGTTTGAATTTGGGAAAAATTCTTTGGTTTATTTGGGACACATAGTAGGAGGAGGTGCTTTGAGAATTGATCCTTCTAAGGTAGAAGCCATTGTGAATTGGCCTACTCCCAAATCCATTACAGAAGTAAGAATTTTTTTGGGTGCAGCTCAGTAGTGGAGGAAGTTTATTTATAACTTCTCTTCCATAGCAGCTACTATGCATGCAGTGACAAGTGTGAAGTGTGCTTTCCAATGGGGAGGCAAGCAACAAAAAGCTTTTGAGTCTTTGAAAGAGAAGATTCAGTGGGAAATTTTTCCCCCTTCGTAAAAATCATCAGTTTAGATCATTTCATAAATGCCTCTCTTGTAAGATCAGCTTTTCAGCTCATTATGTATGTAAATATACATCAACAGGCTAAGAAAATTCTCAAAATAGTTTCCATCATAAGTAATATAGTGCATAAGTTCCAAAACATCCAATCAAAATCAATTGATTGTTCTGTAGCATTCAACTTTTCTTGGATATTCATTCCCCAGGTGGTTAGGTGGGACTGGACTGAATGGTAACACAATATAATCTCTCTTGTCCGGTGACCTCCCCCATGCATACATCCAAATCAGCTCCATTCCTTGCATTAACGAACTTGAGACAACCATTCGAGATTCAGACCGATGCTAGTGATTACGCCATGGGTGCAGTTCTCTTAAAGCATGGTAAGCCTATCTCATTTCATTCTGAGACATTTAATGGTGCTATTGTGAATTATCTTACATATGATAAGGAGTTTTATGCATTGGTACAAAGCGTCAAAAAGTGGAAACACTATTTGATGGGAAAAGAAATAGTTGTTCATGCTGACCATTAGCCTTTACAATACTTGCAGTTGCAAATTAAATTACAGCAGTCACGACATTTCAGATGGATGGGTTTCCTACAAAAATTTCACTTGGTAATAAGGTACAAGAAAGGTATTTTCAATAAAGTTGTTGAGATGCTTTCAAGGCCTATTATTAGTGCTACTACTTTACTTAAGAATGATTCTATTGTACATGAGAGCTACATAGAATAGTATGCATCGGATGTTTATTTTAAGGATGTGTATACTAACTTCAATGAAGGGAATCATGTTGAGGAGAATGATGATCATTTGCGTAATAATTTTTTGTTTCATATGGGAAATTTATGTATACCACAGGGGGAGAGACTAAGCATCATGAGAGAATCTCATTCTTCTCTTATTGCTGGACATTTCAGGGTAAGAAAAACAGTGGCACATTTACAGAGGTATTGTTATTGGCCTCGCATGGTAGATAGTGTTTCATGTTTCATTAGAGGTTGTTCATTATGTGCTACAAGAAAGCCTAGCAATAGGAAGCTTGGTTTATATACGCCATTTCCGGTACCTTCTAGACCATGGGAAAGTGTTTCTATGGATTTTGTTGGAGGTCTACCATTATCTGGAAAGCAGCATGATTATCTTTATGTAGTAGTTGATATATTAAGCAAGATGTGTATTCTTATGCCATGTAAGAAATCTATAACTGATGAACAAACTCTTGATTTATATTTTCAACATGTATGGCTTCATTATGGCTTTCCTACTTCTATTGTTAGTGACAGGGATTCCAGATTTGTTCGAAATTTTTGGTCCAATCTATGGAAGACGATGGACACCAAGTTGAAGAAGCGTACTGCTTTCCATATGCAAATAGATGGCTAAACAAAGGTAGTGAACAGAACCATTGTACATATTTTGAGATGTTATTGCAGCAAGCATCCCAAGCTTTGGGATGAGCACTTGCATTATATTCAACATGCTTACAACTAGGCTAAACACTCTTCTACAAATACTTCACCTTTTGAAGCTTGCTTTAGGTATTTGCCTAAGTCACCTTTAGATTTAATTCTTGAGAAGGATGTTGCCATTGATGGGAATAGTGACATTGATAAAGCTTGCATGTTCATTGAAAGAATTCAGCTCATACATTAGCAGGTTCAAGAACAACTTGAAAAAAGTCAAGGCAAGTACAAGAAGAGGCATGACAAACACAGAATTGATCATAAGTTTCAAGAAGGAGATAAGGTATGGCTGCATATTAGTAAGGAAAGAATGCAAGGAGAAGGTAAAAAGCTGAAGCCTATTCATTATGGTCCATTCAAGATCCTTAAACAAGTTGGAAATTATTCTTTTCAACTAGATTTGCCTTCATATATGAAAATGTATTTCGTTGTGAATGTGGAAAATTTACGTTTGTCTGAACCTCCGTTAATTGCCGATTATGAAAGTGACATTCAGCTACCATCCATAGAGGATTTATCGCCAGAATTTTTGGATGAGATGAAAGAGGATGCTATCCTTGATAGAAGGACATGCACTTCGAGGAGGGGAAATGTTGATTATGTTCGGTTTGGTTTAAAGGCAGCAAACCGAGTAAGGAAAAATGGATGGAGGTGGAAAATGTGAGGGATTTGTGCCCTCATCTTATTAACAGGTAATTGAAGGCTTTTGGGTCCAAAATCTTCCCAATAGGGAGGTGTGATCAGGTGATCATGTCCAAGAGGAAAAAAATGTTCAAAATTGGAACTCCTCAGAATTGGTTGCAGCCTAAACAACTAGATAGGCCTCGTCACTGTGATTCTGGCACTATGAATAGGACCCAAATCCGATGTCGTATGAGAAAGATATTTAAGTTTGAAGTTGCCCAATAACCTTCAAAACACAGCTTTTGAACAAAAATAATTTGTCATCTTCAGAAAATTTTTATGGAAAAAATTTAATTTTATATGGTGTTTGGTGGCCTATCAGAGGGTGCCACGTGGCCTGCCCAGAGGGTGCCACGTGGCCCCAAACCTATGGTTCAAGTATTGTTTAAAAGAAACAAAAAATGTGTTCGGTGGGTAGACCTGACCCAAGCTGAACGCATTTGGGTCAGTCGGGCACGACCCGACCTGAATGCCTTCAGGTCACTAAACGGCCGAGTTGTTTAAATTTTGAACCGGCGGAGCAAGGGATAAGCCCTCAGGGCTTAAGTGTGGAATAACCATGACCTGGAGCAGAAGACCGTGGCTCAAACCATTTTGAACCGGCGGAAAAAGAGAGTTAGATGCTCGGGTGCTAGCCCTTGTCTCCATATGACCTTCGGGCCATGATCGCAGGCGCAGAGTTAACATTAACTGCCAGTGCTAAACCCTCCATCTAATCCGTATGTGCACACGCCACTACAAAATTCTAGCATTTACTATTACTGTTTAAATTGGAGCATAGTTCTGACACTTTGGCAATTCCACCATTTTTTGTGAGCTCAACTGGAGTTATCCCACAGTTAGAGGAGGCTTTTTAGGGCCGCTGGGCAAAAACTTGTTAGAGTCATAACTTTCTCAATATTTGACCAATTTGGACAAAATTTTGGTCAATTTTGGGTATTATGAGAATTCTAGAGTGTTTGGGATAGGTTACAGAGCTAACAGAGGTGGTCTTCAGCCGTTTCTGCTTAAGGGAAGCTTGGAGAGCCATGAGGGAAATGAAGCTGCATTGGGCTACACTTCACTGTTTGAGGTGAAATAAAAGCCATTATTAGCTTATTTATGTATTATAAATTCAATTTCACAGCTTTTTCTGCCTGTTTAGACATATTTTTCACTGTAAAACCAATTTTAGCAACTTAATAGAGCAAGGACATGCCCATTGGGAGCCTTGGACCCAACAGATGTAGCCCAGGAGGGGTAAACTACCTCATCATGTTGTTGTGTTGTTATGGTGAAGTTATGCTGCTACGTATTTCTGATTTAAAATGTTAAATAATAATTTTAATTAACATTCCCTCACACATAAACTCAAAAACAGTTACCAAAAACACTTTGTTTAATTTGCAAGACATGATAAGCACTTTGCACACTTAATTAAATTGAAATGGATACTTTGAACAATAGATATAAATAGTTTCATTTTAATATCATCAGTCACTATGTACACTATTTCATATTAGGTCACACTTATTTTCATATGCACATAACCCCCTTTACTCTTAGCCTTGAACTTCAATACTTATGCACTATATCAACACACTTTCCTTACATTCTTGCATCTCATCGTATTTCGATCTCTCTTTCAATATGCACATAGTCAATCCACCAATCATATTCCATTCAATAGAAACTAAATGATGTTCAATTAATACTTTACAACATATCACACTGCATTTTGATCTTTTACTGTCCTTTGTTGCACAATAAATCACTTATGATTTATGAAACAAGTCTCTAAAATTTGATCGATCACCAACAAAACATGTATATCAAATTAAGAGGTGAATAAGAAGATTGATTCAATCAATCAACTCATTGTAAATGCCAAATAAATATCATTGAAAGGGGATCCAATAATATGTGATGCAATGTTCCATATTGGATGACTATAATGATTTCTCACTTCTCCATGCCAGAAAAAAATCAAAGACTTCTATGCAAACCATTGATTTCTGCCATTGCAACCTATGCTAAAAATTTTGATATAAAAATAAGACCAATAGTAAACTTGCTTAAATCTCTCTCTGGATTGAAAACCACCGAGATATCTTGACAAATAATTTATATAATATTTGGCTAGATTTACCATGAGATTTGACCATAGGTATTTTCATTCATGGCAACGAGTTGATCAATTCTTTGGGCCAAATCCATAGTGCAAATTTCAATAAATGCACATATACTCACTTTTCCTTCACTATGTTGGACCACATAAAACCACATGTATCAGCTAGATGGACCACTAACTCCATAATCAATGTGTTTCCTTCAACACATTCGTAATTGAGTTAACCATAAAAATATTTAACTATGGTGCCCATGGACTAAATTAATTAATGGGTTAGTTTCCTTGGACCATTTCCAATAATTGAATATGTTGATGCCATATTTAATTAGATTATGTGCTCATTAACTATCACACTATGGACCACATCACCCAAGATTAAATCAAGCATGTAAAAAATTTGGTAGAAACCTAAGGTCCTGTAGAAAAATTCGGTAATTGAAGTCCCATAACATACCACCTAAAACCATTCCACAACAATAATGCACCCAAAAAACTACCAAATGCTTGTTGGCATCAATGCCAACACAAATAGATCACTGCCAACATTTTCCCCCTTTAGCGTTGATGTCAACCTACTCTTTGTTAGTGGTTTTGTCTCTCTCCCCCTTTGAAATTAATTCTAAAGGTTGGTCCATCTACATTGAAACACCATACGAATGCTACTGACAATATTTATACCAATAGGTATGATTATGGAAATTGATGAGGAGCTAACACCTCCCAAATAAGTATGAGGAATATGGAAAATTGTTTCCATATGCCAACTAACATGTCACCAACCAATACCATGCATTTCTCTTTGTAGCTATGGTGAACATGATCACCTGAACATGTAATGAGGGCTCTTCTCTGTGTTGTTATAGAAACACTTATGTTGTTATGCAATTAACCTCATTTCCATTAGTAAGAGATAGGTCGATTGACTATGGACTCCAAAAAACCAATGGAGAAAGGATAAAAGCTATATTACATGGTTTCATATTGATATATTTATGGAAATATAAGGAAGTATGAGCAGTTATAATGACACATAATCCATACATGACTATAACATTACTCATCATGACTCTCTATAAATATTGTCACTAGTGCTAAGCATGGCTACCATCGATAGCATCAACACTGATAGAAGGCTACAATATGACACACATATGTTTTTTACATGATAAAAATATATATAAATACTATTCAACCAACGATTATCCAATCACAATGTCAATTAGAGACTATTCGGGGACAAACTCCTCTATTTATGAAAACATATATGAAGCTACTTAAAATGAGAGTGAAAGCATAAACTAGCATGCAAGTGACACATGTCTCTTTCCAATCATGATCCATACAATGAAGGCACAACCAAGTAAACCCACGGATGACATAGAGATAGATATATAACTCACATGTGATTACATGGTTTATATAGGTATTTTATTTCAATGTATGCATGAAGTAACCGATACTAGGATTATGGACATAGATGATCATGACAAGTACAACAAGGCTGATATATCATGCATTTTAACTCATGAAAACAATAAATGCATAAGCTACAAGAGACATGAGAAAAAATTAAAGTGCAAGCCTTGAAACCCTAAATGAAAATACAAATCCCCCTAAACTCATTATACCTCTAATAGGTAAGATTATCATATCGACCTAATAATGCATGATGACTCTCGTACACCATGTTGGTACTACTAATCTTTGTCAAATCATCAATCTATTATAATATTGAAATTAGCTCCCCATGATATTGTGCTAATATTATTTTTCAATTTTTCTTGTCAATATGCTAGGTAGTGATGGAATGTACTGAGATAGTACTGAGTACTTGTGAGGAGTATTGTACTGAGTTGTTACATGTTTTCTCCATTATAATATACACAATAGCTGCGGGTTTTTCAGCAATAAGCTTTCCCCATACATACTGTGTTAATGTGTATGATGAATTGATGTGTTATCGCTTGTTTTATTTCTGCATGTGTGATGATCTGAGTGGAGAGTGAAGCAACCAAGTTCGAAAAAGCAACAAGGACGAACAAGCAAGAAGTCAAGGGTAGCACACGAGTTGCCAACAACTCGTTGGGCACAGAAACGAAGACGAACCGAGCGTTGGTCGAGTCGGGTCGTAGTCGTGCACGCCGCACCGCAGGTCGGGTCGGGCGCAGCTGAACGGCGGACTTGTTAATTTTAAACCATCATCACATTACATCTCTCTCATATATAAACTATAAAATGCATCTCTCAATGCAATATGAATTAAATATATTAAGTTATAATAAATTTGAAGGAAGAAGCCAAAGTGAAGCATTAAACCTAAGGAACAAGCAAAGAGTATGCTTGTGAACATTATAAGGATCGAGTTTTAAATTTATATAATGCTTCAAATACATTTTCTACATGTCTAGTGCAAACTTAAAATGAAAATTTCCATTAAACTTTAACATAGGTAACAAAGTAAAATCTCATTATAGACAATGGTGATCTAGGTGGATATCAGTTGCCACCCACCTCTTCCACTCTCTCAATGGTTATATATTTTCTTGGCAGTTTTTCTATAATTTATGGGTCCCAAAATCACAGGGCTTTTTCGAGGTCCTAAATGATGTTTTTTGGCAATTTGAGAGGCCAAGAGTTGCCATAACATGCCCTATTCCTGGTCAAAATTTGTATTCCTTTAATATTTCTTTCTACCGAGCTACTATGCACCCTAAACAAATATTGTATGCAAAATTTGTACCCTCAGGAAGTTGATGTACCAACTAACCACCTCAATATCCACAAACCTTTTGTTGTTTGATCTTTTGGGATTAGGGTTTTAGACCTATAAGGTTCTTTATTTATGTTAAAATGACATTCCTTTATCCTCTTTTAATATCAATTGTGAATGCACATAACTGCCATCTCTCTATGTTTAGAGATAGATACCACCATTCTAACCAAATCAAATTCAGGGTCAAAGCTTTGAAAATCCAAGTCTTATTATGGAAATAAGAGATCATATAATGTACTTGGGAACTCATCACCATGCATATTAGTGGAATCATTGGTGTTATGGTGATGGTTTTCCAAGCCTTCATCTTGATTAATGAATTGAATCCCACTTGACTAATATCAAGATGTTGAGATTCTTTACCAGAAAATAATGTAGAAACATCATTTTGACATAGAGGAATTTGAAAAAAGAAGAGAGATTAATTGTGTCTTCATCCTTTTGTTCCTCTACCTGTGAAATGTAACCATCTTGTACCTGATTTCCATGTAAACCAACTAATTGGGAGTTAAAAGTATCTAGAGAAACTACAATTGGAGTAGGTTGATCGAATCAAGGTACATACGGTCATGTGGTGTAAATTATAGAGGATGAAAGGTAACCCTTATATAAGCAATACTTTCTATTAGATCAGATTCAAGTTTTGAATTATGCACATCAATCTTCAGCTAAGGCTCCATGGATTTATTAGAACATTTAAATTTTCCCTAGATACGATCTTGTCCATGGGGAGGAAATAAAGATAGGATAAGTGGATCAATGGTTCGATTCTCAGGTTTTCCAACTTCACTACCAGTACATGAGACTACTTTATATGGTGATGGAAAAGGAGGAAGAGAAGGAACAAAAAGGAGAGTAGGTTCATCCTTTGAAATTTTAATTGCCCCATGACTAAGAAAATTTGGGAGACTCATATAAGATTCATTTTCATATGGTTCTAAGGAAATTTGAACTAAATATTGAAAATTTTCATTCATAAAATCCCAATCCACATCTTCCTTGGAAAATTCGTAGCAAAGGTGAAGAAAATTATCCATAAAATCCTCTAATGATTCATCATATTTCATTATTAATTAATTTATCCTCTTATACACATTTCAATAACCATACATTTCAAAGGTTTGATGAAGCTCCTGGAACGATTAGCTCTTCCCTCTACAGTTTAGAGATCTCTAAGCAAGTGGAAACAACTCAAAGGAAATGAAATCCAAAAGGAACAGCAGCATAAAAGAAACAGCAATTACAATTCTTCAAAAGAAACAACAACTACGATTCAATCGCAATTTGAACAACTGGATATTCTAAACCTGTCGACAGTCCAATTGTAATCTAATAGCAATCCATAAATGAATGGAACAGCAACTCACTGTAATTACAGAACAACACTGCTGATAAATAATAATAAGTTTGATAAATGAAACAGCAATGGATCAGCGTTTACTTCAATCAATTAATGAAACAACTCTGTAATGCAAATAAATCTTAAACACACATTGTGCATTAACAAACCAAGATTAATAATACAGCAGCATAGTGAAGTACCGCTGGGTCTACCTCAGAATTCTAAAGGATAGATGAAACTGGTGATTTTATATTAATCAAAAGAACATTACAGACAGCTTTCTCTCACGCCAGAGAGTCGAGAATTTAATTGCATAGGAAATATATAAGTCTTTTACAAAAACAGTTCACCGTCGTCTATCACTAAAGATCGACGCCTTTATATTCCATCCTTGGACGGACAAATCAAGAAAGACGATCAGTTTATGCAGCGATCCCTATCTTGAGGGATTCGCACCTCCTTTGTTTTATCACAGTTCTGTTTTCTTTGTTTAGAGCCGAGCTGTCTCTTGCCCTTTTCGGGAAATCCATTCAGATCTTCTTGGCTTCAGCTGACTATGGTTCATCGCAAATGGAGTAGGAGTTAGACTTTTTTTAGCCACGCCTTTGATACAGCTCCTCACCTCTTCGAATTCCTGATTTGACAATAAAAACAATCTTTAGTTATCCTTTTTAGTCTCAATGTAAACCTTTCCAAATTAATTACAATTATCATGACAGATTACCTTTTCAAGAAAAACTGAAGTATGTTTATGGTGAAAGAATGAAAAAATACATAAGAATTTCATACCTCTTTCAATGGCCAACATACCCCCCTGCTCTTCCTTTTTCATGTCCTCATGAAAACTATAATTTACATGGAGAGCCGTCAAAGAGTAAGCTGGAGAAGGTTTGTCATTGAAGGGTCTAAAACCATGATGTGCAGCTAACTCTTCGAGAATATGTCCTGCCTATCCCTCGGGAAGCTCATAGATAGCTTTGTAATCCAAAGCAGGGTACCAAACAATGGGGCTGCGGAACCTACACCCTAACCAAAATGGCCCTTCTTTCAAGACAAGATGGCCATAGGCAATGAAACGATCTACAGCTAGCCCAAAGTTCCTATAATTGAATGGCTCCCTACTTTGTACGTTTTGACTCGAGGTTCTCCACCGGATCTTGGCTGCTACATAGGCCTGGTCCCTAATAGATGAAAAATAGTCCGTTCCTTTCAAAATGATCGACTTATGAACAAGCCCCAGAGCTTGGGTAACACCTTTCCTTGTCATTAGACTTTTCTGCCTAGCCCATAATTGACGTGGGTCCTGAGGTTCACTTCTGACCCATAGATCCAATGCATTCTCCTTCCTTGCAAAGGCATTATAGGCTTTAAGCCACTTTAATTGATTTACGGCAAAAGAAATGAAGGCCTGAAACTGTACATCTCCAATAAAAGGGCTAGGATTTGATTCACAGTCATTTTCAAGAATTAAATTATGCAAATAAAACTCACACAACAGGCACTGTACTTTGTCCTCGTAAAGCTTGCAGCAAGATATCAGGTCGTCTACAGTTCTTAACTCTATTGATTTGCCAGCCCTAACTGCCTTGATTTTTAATTGAAAATACCTTTCTAACAGAAACAAAGCATAATTTTTGGCAGGGCACCTACAAGCTAAGACATCAGTATATAATGAGCAGAGAATGTCCATTTGTTTTTGTGTTAATTTTAATTGGTTTCTTACCTTATCAGCTCTTATCTCTGCTTCTCGATGTTTTTCATGGGCTTCAGCTTCTGCCTCATGAACAATTTTCATCTGCTGCTATAATTCTTGGTATTTCCTCCTTGGGACAGTATCTTCTTCCATTTTTTCTCTCTCCATTCGAACCTGTGCCATTTCTTCTTGCAGTCTAACTAATTATGAATCACTAAAGGTTTGTTGACTGCTCGATTGGTTGTTTTAATTCAAAACTGGTTCTTCTGGAACAACTGATGTTGGGACGGCTGTTTTCTGCTCCCAGAAATCATAAGTAGGCTCTCGTACCGTTTCTTCTTCTGGAACATCTGATGTTGGGACGGCTGTTTGCTGCTCCCAGTCCTCATAAGTAGGCTCTGGTACCGTTTCGTCTTCTACCTGAGGGTTTCTATTAGCAGTGACCCTTCTCTTTTTCGATCTTCGCTTGATGACAGAGTTTCATCTTTTAGGAGTTCGCTTAGGTGTCTGCTTCATTTTTAAAATCCTAATGGTTTTCCTAAGCTGCTCAATCACATTATGAAGCTTTTTCCTTTCTCTGCGAAGCTTCTCTACTTCCGTTGTTCTCTTCTTCTTTCTTAAGGGGATAGCAGTTTTCTCATCTGACCCTAATTGCTCAGCAGGGCTTTGAGCCGTGCCCTCAGTGAAATCTTCTTGCACCTCTTCTTGGGGTTCTTGTTCCATAGTCTCATGCTCTTGATTAGATTCCTCAGGAATCATTTGCCCAGTTAACTCTGCGGTTTCCTGGGGGTTTCCAGATCGAAATGTTGGCTCAGCATGCGCATTCTCCTGTTCGTGCATCTCAGTAGAAGCAACCCTAGATTTGCTAGGGTTTGTTGTTTCATCAGTTACACCCCTATCAAAGGCAAAGCATTCTGGCATTTGATTAATGTCACTGTTGGGGTCCAGAGACCGTGCGTAATTGCTCATGTTGGCCAAAATCTGGGCCAATTGGTCTTCCTGCAGAGGGCTCGTGTTGACATTTTCGACAGGCTCTGTTTCATCCTCTTTGCTGCTATTCACATCATAGGTGTGATAACTACCTTCCTCATCCGAATACCGTATTTCACCTTCGACTTCTTCTTCCTCTGAATCTCATTCGATCTCTTCTTCATCCGAATAATGTATTTCTGTTAAGCCCCTATATTAATAGTGTAGTCCCTTATTATGTTAGTCAACCCTTATTATGTTAACCCCCTTATTGTTATTATTGTACCCTTGTAACCCACATTTTGTTATTATTGTGCCCTTAAATTATTATTGTTAGGTCGGCTAGGATTACATTGTGGCCCACTAGGATTACATTATGGCCCCATGGACTCCTATATATAGAAAGGAGGTTTTGTAAATTGTATCATCCAAGAATTGTTCATTCATTTAATGTATTGGAGGTTTCCCCCTCGAAGTGGCTTATTTCTAAGGCGTTGATATCTCATTTCTTCTATTTTTGGAGTTGGTTACACAACATTTGGTATCAGAGCTTTGGATTCTAGGGTTTCGCTGCTCCAAACAGGTCATCGTGGCATTTTCGCTATAACTTTTTTTATACGAAGTTTCAGAAGCTGAAATTTTTAGGGTGCGAAGCTGAAATCCTGAGGAAGATTTTCTAAAAATTTCAGAGCTTGGTTCGCAATATTTTCGGAGATATCATCTGTGGAAGTTAGGTATTTTTTCAAGCTCCTAAACAGGTCATCGTGGCATTTTCGCTATAATTTTTTTCTACAAAGGTTTAGAATCTGAAATTCGTATGGTGCGAAGCTGAAATCCCGAGGAAAGTCGTCAAAAAATTTCAGAGCTTGGTTCGCAATATTTTTGTAGATATGATCTGTGGAAGGTAGTGCTTTTTCAGGCTCCTGAATTGCATCTCAAAGAGGTGATCGTGGGAAAAGTTCAATAACACTCTCTCTGGGCAGTGAATTTGAGTGCCGTAAAAAGTGGTTGCAATTACACGGACTGTAGTTTCTTGGCTATCAATTTCAGAGACAAAGGATGAAACAGTGACACGTGGCAAGTTATACAAGTGTGCTCTACTGAACCAGTCCAGAATTAGGTCATTGTGGGAGATTGGACACAACTTTGTCTTGGAAAATCAAAATCAGATCAGACCTGTTGCATTGAAAAGAGAATTCAGAGGGCTACTTCGGTGGTGAATTTCAGGTATAGAAGAGCTGAAATCACAGAGATAATACAATTTCAATATCGAGCTCCTCAAAAGCAAGAAAAAGGTGTGTATTGTTTTTTCCGAATTGCATAAGTCTTGTTTGAAGAATCAAGTTGAATTGATTCCAAGGGCATATTGAAGAATTTTTGTCTGTAATGGGTTCTATTATGCCTCCAAAAAATAATTCCATACCCATTAAGCCCTCAGAAAGCTATACTATGATGCATGAAGTGGAAGAATTGCAGTATGAGATATCAAAATTACGGTACCAAGTGCAACAAATTTCGATCTTACGAAGAGCAACCGAAGATGACATAGATGGTTTAAAAGAAAAAATGAAGGCTAATTTGGATGGTTTGAAGGATCAAATAAAATCTAATATGGATGATAAAGTAGTGGAATATCACATCAAGAATCAACAACAAGTTCTCCAACTCTCAAAGGATAACCTAACTTTGGTGCAAAAACAAATGAAACAACCGGAAGATCAACATCACATCGAAAGAAGTTCTGAAGGAGTCACAGAAACAAGAATGCGACAAGTACAATCAATTTCATATTATCTCAACAAGTGGAAGAACTTTCCTGTAGAAGATTCCACATGGGAGGATGAGAATTTTATACAGAAGCATCAAGAAATAATCAAGCATTGAGGACAACACTTGTTTGAAGGAGAGGGGCATGTTAAGCCCCTATATTAATAGTGTAGTCCCTTATTATGTTAGTCAACCCTTATTATGTTAACCCCCTTATTGTTATTATTGTACCCTTGTAACCCACATTTTGTTATTATTGTGCCCTTAAATTATTATTGTTAGGTCGGCTAGGATTACATTGTGGCCCACTAGGATTACATTATGGCCCCATGGACTCCTATATATAGAAAGGAGGTTTTGTCATTTGTATCATCCAATAATTTTTCATTCATGTAATGTATTGGAGGTCGCCTCCTCGAAGTGGCTTATTTCAAAGGCATTGATATCTCTTTTCTTCTATTTTTGGAGCTGGTTACACAACAATTTCTTCCTCCTCTGATTGCTTTTCGCCATCAGTATGGTAACTTGCCTCTTCCTCATCCGAATAACGAGGTTGTTCCTCTTCATCTAAGTTGTTTAATTGCAGGGGTTGAGCACTGCTGCTCGGGAGTTCCTCTGTTACTTTCTTGCTTCATTTTAATCGGGAGGATTGTCTGTAAGTGGAGGGCCCGGATATTGAGCCAGCCATCCTTTTCCGTCTCGGAGTGGGTAAAGCCATCCCTCCTTCAATAGAAAAAATTAGCTCTTCCCAGCTGGTTTGCTGCTGGGCGAGGCTGTAACTTACTATTAGCCAAATCAAGCAATGGTGGCTGACCACCGTGTCTGCATGCTTTGCTTTTCTAATTCCACGAGCAATATCATGCAATAAAGAGTTTAAGAATGCAGGTAAATTGATAGTGCATTTTTGTTTTAGCACAGCTAACAGCTTAAGATGGCGAGGTCTTACCACGTCTTTTCTACCGTCGCATGTTATGTAAGCCTGCACGATCCTGGCTAATTCTGTCCATGGTTCGCCTAGCGACGCCGAGTGTACTCCTCTCCCTTTGACTATTAGCCTCTGTCCTTCATCTTGAAAGATTTGCATGGCCTCTCGAATTCTGATTTTCTTCTAAGTCCAGACAGTTCCCTGTGCGGGGATGCCGGATACTTCTGCAATTATCTCATCGGTCACCGCTATCTACCTTCCTCTGACTGTGGAGGAACCTTCCTGCAAATTTAACAAGAATTCAGTAGCCACTGCTTCATTGGGTTGCTGCATTCTCATAAAGTATGTAATCCATCCCAGTTTGTCTAATATTGCCCGTGCAGCATCAGAGACAACCAACGTCTGAGGTTCGCTGCGAATTAAACGTCTGCCCATTTCTGTTCTTCGTTAATTGTTCTCAACACACAGTAACCTTAATGGAACAGCATAGTGCACAGTTTGCTAAAATTCGTTATTTTCTGAAAATGCAAGGGTTTTAATTCATAAAAATCTATTGCAGAGATACAGGTGAAGAAATTTTGGGTATCTGATCTGCATGCAGATATTTCCGCCCCCCAAACGAATGAAAGGTCGACCTCGACCGTCGATTAAGGTGGAATGTGTGGAACAGCAATAGGACGGCAGTGAAAAAATAGGCGCAATCATGATAAAGTCAATCAAATTAAGTAATTAATGAAATCGATGCGTACAAAATAATGAGGGAATCGCGTTGTGATAATTCAAGTATGAGGTGAAGGGACAGCAAAAG
Organism: Pinus albicaulis; assembly: GCA_034641835.2. NCBI lineage: Eukaryota > Viridiplantae > Streptophyta > Pinopsida > Pinales > Pinaceae > Pinus > Pinus albicaulis. The sequence goes on from CM076573.1 coordinate 188,058,849, forward strand.
ATTAATGTAATTGCGCTATTTACCACATTAAAGTAATATGACCGATTTATAATATTTTTCGTGTGTGATGGTTCGGGGATAGAACTTATGGAATTTTATGCATTTTGTTTGATATTCACAGCAAAGATAATCTGCGAAACTGATGTTCCTTTCAAAAGGAACAGCAAGGAAATGCTCTGCGGACATGCTGTTCCGTTTGAAAGGAACAGCAAAAAAACTGCGCGAAACTGCTGTTCCATTCGAAAGGAACGGCAGAAAATATCCTACGAAGGTGATGTTCCTTTTGAAAGGAACAGCAAAAACACTTTGCGAAACTGTTGTTCCTTTCAAAAGGAACAACAGAAGTGTTGTTTCGTTAGAAAGGAACAGCAACGCGAAAAAAACACAGAATTTTTATTATTTTTCGTTTATAAAGAAACTAAATTCAAACGAAATAAAGAAGTATTAACAACGAAACGAATTTCAAAAACAGAAAAAAAAGAATGCATTATGTACAAAAATTTAAAAAACCAATTTATCAAACTGGCGCGGGAGAGGGATTCTCCCCTTCAGCAAGAATTTCAATGGTGGAGTCTTCCCTTAACTGCTGGCAAAAGGATTCAAGGGTAAGCGGCTTACGATATAATCGAACTCGATGGCCATTAACCTTAAAGGAATGCCCAGATCCGTCAATGGTGACTAGTGTGAGAGTTTTTTTGGAATCTAAGCTTCTGTGATCCATAATATAAATTAGTAGAAATTCTTTCGGTCATAATCACATGCAAAAGAACGAGGTCGACACGTTTCAAACCAACCAGTGTGGTTCATCATCAGGACTATGTGAGAGATCAGATCCAGACATTAAGTATAAATAGATGTAGAGATGACTCAACTAGCCGTTAGGATAACGGCTAGTTTGACTTTGAAAAAGTAAATATTCCATCATTTATTTATTTATTTAATTTTATTAATTTTATTTATTAAATTATTATTTTATTTATTTATAAAACCTTTAATATATTAATATAATGGTAAGTAATTTAACAAATCGTGGTGTATATATGTAAATTTTTGTAAATTTTTTATTAAATTATATAATAATTAATTATTATTATTAATTAATAAATATTTAATTAATTCTTATTCATATGATTTAATTATAACAAACCATCTATCAAATAGTTAAACAAAGAGTCAAAATAAATAAATAAAAAATAAATAAATAAATAAATAAAAATAATCAAAATAAAAATAATAAAAAATAAATAAAAAATAATAAATAATAAATAAATAAAAACAAAAATATAAATTAATAAATAATAAAAATAAATAAAAATATTTTATTAATTAATTAATTAAATAATTAATATTATTATTATTATTATTTATTATTTATTTATTTATGGTCATGTTGCCTTGTCGGCATCCAATGTAGGCATCGACAGTTGCCAACCAAGGTCTTCCTAAAATTAAAGGGCGTCCATCTAGCCGGTTCTTTGGATTAATAACTAGGAAATCAGCAGGGTACTCCCAAGAATCTACAGATACCATGACATCTTGTAAGGTGCCTTCTGGTTTAACTACTGATCGATTAGCCAATTCCAACAAGGTTGTTGTTGGTTCAAGTGATGTAATGCCAAGTTTCTGACAGGTAGTGGTTGTTAAAATGTTGATTTCTTCTCCTAGATCGACTAAAGCATTAGGAAATGATTGGCCATTGATCTGAACTGTTACTATAGGGTTTCCTGGATCTTCATACTTGATAGGTGTTTCCATTCCTGATCTAATAAATCAGATAAGGTACAGACTATTTGAACAGAGGGATTGGTTGTTACTCTCCTCTTTGGTTTTTTTATGCATAATTCCAAGTAATGGTTTTTGCGTATATAGGAATATCTTGAATGGCTTGGAGGAGAGGGATTCTGATACATAAATTTTTTAACTCTCCCAGAAGATCAAAATTAGGTTGTTCTAATGGGCGGGGGATGATCAATCGTTTTGGGAATGGTGGAGAGGAAGTTATTCCTTGTTGTTGTTGATTCTGTTGTTGATCTTGATGTTGATTCTGTTGTTGAACTTCACTCCCATTGTATTCTGTTTGTTCTACCAGTAACGGATTTTCAATAGTCTCATCATTATTTCTCCCTGTTTCAACTATACGCCCAGACCTTAATTGAAGATCGTTACACTCCGTTAGTTCAGTTTCTACTTCAGGAGGTTCTGTTATTTGAACAAACTGAACTGGTCTATTGTTTGGGTTCGGGTTGGGTTGGGCTGGGAGTTAAGGTCTTAAATTAGTCTGGGGGTTTGGGTAAGGCGCTGGCAGTGTAGGTTGAGAGGGAGGGATAGCTACTGCTGGCTGATTTGAAGGTTTTTTCCAGTTTGACTGCCAGGCCTGATTCTGAGAAGTAGAAGGGGACCATTGTGTAGGCCAAAATGGTGGCCAAAAAGGAAAGCTAGGCCAGTTATTATGATTTGTTTGACTGGGCCAACATGTAGGAGGGAATGGTTGTTGTGACCAATTAGGAAATGGTGATTGATTCTGCCACATTCCGCTATACTGTTGAGCATTATATTGAGGTTGAAAAGAAATGGATCATTTGACATACCTGATGGTCGTGGCTGCCACTGTCGGCGCTGGTTAAGCAGACACACCACTTCCGATTCCTCTTCTGCTTCTTTATAAACTGCTTTTAAGCCAGGAAGTGACGGGCATCCTTCTGTAGGGTGATCTCTTGTACAAATGGCACAGACTTTAACCACATCAAATGGGCATTCTTTGTGGCTATGTTTCTTTCTACACCTTGGATAGAATATTGCAAGATTTTGCTCTGCTTCTGCCTACTTGTGCTTGGCTTGCATGATATCAAACTGTGTTGTTAACGTCCCCAGTATGTCTGTCTTAAAATTTTCTAACAGATTTCCGATCTCTGCACGAGTCACACCTTCATTAGAGGGCTTATTCTCCCTTGTAACTATGTCACGTTCAGCTGATTTCAATCTTGTATTACCCCTCGAGCACCTGATGCACAAATCAATAATGTCAGAATAGATTTCTTGATATATATCACCCTTTCCCATAAGATTTAATGTCTCAACCCACTGATATTTAATTCCCCTAATTAATGCAGTTTTCAAAACGTTATCAGGTAAGGGTGAAGACGCATAGGGTGATCTTTGAAGATTGTACTGAAATCGTTCCACATATTCTTCCAAGGTCTCACTGGGTTTGGCTGTCATCTGAAATATCTCATCTTTTATTTCTCGTGACCTGCAATAGTCTTGATATTTCTTTAAAAACGCAGTCTTCATATGGTCCCAATCCGTTATGACACCTCCACCTAATCCCATAAACCATCTTAGTGCTGCTCCTTTTAACGTAGAAGGGAACAACTTTATTTTTTGGGGGTCGGTGGTATAATCGTATCCTCTACACAGCACATCAAATTCAAACATAAACACATCTGGATCTTCTGATGTTAGACCATGAAAGGTACAGGAATATGTTGGATAGGGATAGCTTTCATGGGTGCGTTAACTGCAGTTTCTAGTATAGGGTATTGCAACGTAGAGGTTTGTTGTTGGTTCGGGTTTTGGTTCTGGGCCATTTGATAAAAAATATGCCAATACCCTTCTGGGATCTCCAGGGAATTTCTAGGTTGGCGAACAGGGGTGGAAATGATTTTTACAGCACTTCCTCTATCTGGAATGGGTATTCCCTGTTGTCCTACTGTTTGAGGTGACTCAAATCCTTGGTTTTGAATAGGTTGAACAACACTTCCCCTATTTGCGTTGTTTATTGTCTGAGTAATTTTAATAGGTGATTTTGTGTTTTCTCCTGTTTCCCCTTCTCCTTCCTGGAGGTTGCTGTCGTTCCCTTCTTGCAGGAAACTTATGCAAGGATTCTCAATTTCTTGGGAATCTTGCTTAATTCCCTCAGTTGGACTGTATATCTCAGCGAAGGCCTCAGATGGTGATTCTATAGCCTGAAGGGAACTAGTAGGCTGTCTAGAAGTAGTTCTTTTAAATCCTACGGATGGCTAAGACTCAATTTTCTTCAAGATTTCATCAATAAAGGTCGTGCGCCCAAGGGTCACCGGCCCCTTAGGTTTTTCGGCTTTGGGAGGGTTCTTGTTTCACTTAATTGGTTTATTCATTCAAAAGAAACAATTATTCATTCCTACCCAAAAGAAAAGCTTATTTACCTCTACTGTGAAGCAAGCTCCGAGCAAGTATGTTTCTTGCCCAGTGCGCAGGTTCTTACCTTCTGTCTTTAATACCCAACTCTCCACGGGCAGAAGGAAATCAGCTATGCATTACTCCTGTAAAATGGCATACACTCTCCCCGGCAACGACGCCAAAATGTTGAGCTGTAAAAAGGTATCTTTTAAACACCTAATTACCCCACATTAATCATCCATCCGAGAGCGTCTTTAGCACTTTGCTTCGAACTTCCTGCACTGTGGGGGTGCCCATGAGCATTGTATCATCTACGAATTGCTGATGCGTTACTGTGGGTCCTTGGTGTACTGGTTTGATGCCTTTGAGTTGATTCTGCTATTTTGCCTTGGCTAAGGATCTTCCTAGCCCTTCTGCCATAATGACAAAGAGAAACGGAGACAGGGGATCTCCTTGCCTTATACCTCTGGACAGAATGAAGGGTTGAAGGGGTCCTCCATTCAGTAGCATTGAAAAGAAAGCACCTGAGACCAGTTCCATTATCCAATTTGTCCATTGATGACTAAATCCAAAAGCCTGGAGGATTGCTCTCATATAGTGCCAACTGATTTTATCAAAGGCCTTTGAAAGGTCAAGCTGGATAAGCATACCTGGAGTCCTTTTTGTTTTGAGAGAATGCAACACTTCCTGAATGAGGATTATGCTATCAGTGATCTACCTACCTTCAACATAACCAGTTTGTTCCTGAGAAATGATTGAGGGGAGGACAGATTTAAGTCTGCTAGCCATCAGTTTGGAAAGGATTTTGTAAAGGACATTACAAAGGGCTATGGGACGAAACTTGTCGGGGGAGTCAGCCTAGTTTGATTTTGGAATTAAGGTGAGGAATGTGGCATTGATGGCAGGCAAAACTTTTTTGGTTCTATGAAAGTTCCTTACTAGGTTGAGAAGGTCAGCCTTAATAATGGGCCAGCAAGCTTTAAAGAATTCGATTGTAAAGCTGTCTGGTCTGGGAGCCTTGTTCGAGGCCATGTTGAAGATTGTTTCTTCAATCTCCTGCTTAGTGAATTCTCTTAGAAGGAGGGAGTTTTTCTCCTCTGTAACTAAGTTGGGAATGGCAGTGATAATTTCATTGATGGCTCGGGTTCTATCTTGAATGGGATCGCTGAGAAGAGAAGTGAAAAAAGAGTTGAGTTCAGATCCTATATGCTCCCTTTTATAAACTTGATCGCCATCAGCTTTTTTGAGGGAGAGGATGCGATTATGTGCTCTATGCTGGATGGTTGACTTATGGAAGAAACTAGTGTTGCGTTCTCCTTGTTTTAACCATTGCACTCTCGACCTCTGCCTCCATAGCAGCTCTTCTTGTTTTAACCGTTCTTCCCATTGCCTTTGTAGATTTGATTCTTGAGCTATTCTTTCATCATTGGGCCCTTCTTTGATCAAATATTGCTAGAGGTTCGCCATTTTTTCCTCGAGTTATTTTTTGGCTTGAAATATGTCGCAAAAGGTGTTTTTGTTCCAGCGTTTGAGGTTGATTTTTATTGTTTTGAGCTTCTGCTGGAATATGTACATGATATTGTCGCTCCTTATGGTGGCTTGAGTCCACCAACGTTGTATGTTTTGCATGAATGATGGGTGCTCTGTCCAGAAGGCTTCAAATCTGAATTGTCTGTTGTGGGGCTTATCCAAATTGGTGAAGTGAATATGCACTGGCCAGTGATCAGATCCTCTGATAGGCAGAATGCTGGCCTCCATGTCGATATTTTGCAACAGAATGGATTCCGACATGAGGAACCTATCGAGCCTTGATGCTATCTGCCTGTTTCCTCCTTGCTTATTATTCCAGGTATGCAGACCATTGACTGTGGAGATGTCAATGAGTTTGGATTCAACAATAAAGGTGTTGAATGCTTCCGAGTCCTTATCCAATCTTCGTAAGCCTCCCTTTTTTCCTGCTAGATTGGTGATCATGTTGTAGTCTCCGCCTAAAATCCAGTGGTTTTCCCCATGGTGTTGTCTGACTTCGTCCAGGTCTAGCAGCATCTTCAGCTTTTCCTGGATTCGTTGGGGTCCATACACGTTGGTGATGCAGATCGATTGCCCTGAGTCTGGCATGTTGAAAATGTTCGATAACGAGTGCTTGGTGGACAGAGCATTCTACAAGAAGAATTTTCTTTTGTTCCATAACGTGAGTAACCCTCCTGCTTGACCGATAGCATCTATGCTTATGCAGTGATGACTGTTGGAAACAAGTTTTTTGAGTGTCTCTGTGCCTTTGGGAGAGCATTTTGATTCTTGAAGAAGTATGATGTCTGGGTGTAGCGAGAATAAGCGGTTTTTCGAGATCCTTCTTTTGGTGGTGCCATTGAGCCCCCTGATGTTCCAGGTTGTGATTTTCATTGAGCTACCTTTGGAGCAGATAGGACCAAGGCCCTGATTTTTCCTTCATTGATTAGGCATCTGCCTGGTTCTTGTATTTGGTGTCTTGTGGATTTGCGCCCTCTTTTTCTTCCTGGTCCTTGTGGCTTGTATTGATCCAAATCTAGGTTGGCTTGAATGCCCGTTTGGTTGCTATTTCCCCATTGCCTTTTGGCTGCATTTTGGTTGATGTATTCCAGCTGCAGGTATGCCATTTCTATCTTCTCCAAGTGTTCTTGGGGAATGGCATCGACTCCCAGTTTGGACCATTGCTCATTGACCTTTTGGAGATCTAGATCGCCTAGGATCTCCTCCAGAGGATTGTTTGAAGTGGTTGAGGATGGCTGCTCTGTTTGCATTTCTGTGCATTGAGAAGTTTGCAGTGAGGTGTGGCTGGTATTAATCTGAATGGGAGAGGATTATGGTTTGTGTTGCGGTGCCTGGGCGTGGATTGAATCCGAGGTTGTGCTCAGGGCGTTGGTTGTAATCAAAGATTGACTTAATAATGACGGATCTTGATCAGTGGGGGCCTTGGAGACTATAGGGTGCTCCAATGAGTCAAGATTGCTCAGAACTTCAAAGTTGTTTTGCTGGGTCGAGGCAGTATTGGTGGGGGTTGTATTGGTGGAGGGTTTTGGAGGCTTGTTGCCTTTCTCCCCTTTGTTCTTTCTTGAGATGGAGGTGAAACCAGGTGTCAACAGGCTTGCACAATGGAATACATTTCTTTGTCATAGGGTGATGAACTTGGTCTGATGTGACCTTTCTGCAACAGCTCCTGAATCTGCCTCTTGATTTCATCATTCTCCAGAATAGAGCGCTGATAGATCGGTCCATTGGGTAGCGGCACACCTGGGGTCAGATCAATCGGGTGCTTGACCTGAAAGTGCAGAGGAACCCCTATGGGTGAGGTGAAGATGTCCCCGTACTCCTCCACAACCTTATCCATTTGTTGTTGTCGTGCAGAGGAGCCCTGTCTGGAGGTCGTGGAATTATCTTAAATCTATTCTTGAGGTTTTTGGATTTTATTTAAGATGGATCTATTGGATAATGCATTTTATTTCTTCTCCTAATTACTTTATTCTTCTTAATGGAGTTCCTTCAACTCCCTTTAATGCTACCTGGGGTTTAAGACAAGGGGATCCACTTTCACCCTTCCTTTTCATTATTGCAGCAGAAGGCCTTGGTTGACATATTAAAAGTAAGATCCAAGGAGGTCAACTTAAAGGCCTTAATATTTGGGGGGCAGGTTTAAAAATTTCGCACCAACAGTTTGCAGATGACTTTATGCTCTTCTGTCAAGCCACTCTAGAAAAATCTAAGGAAATTCTATCCATTCTTAAAGATTTCATGGAAGCCTCTGGAACTCTTATCAATAATGACAAATAAAATGTGTTTATATTTAATACTAATATTCTCTCCCAAAGATTCCTATTGCCTACCTTGGGATTCAACATCGGATCCTTCCCTATGAAATATTTAGGAATCCCTCTCAATCTAAATTCTCTTCAGGTCTCTGGGTGGAAATATCTCATTAATCGCATACAATCTCGACTTCAAAATTGGGCATTTCAGGTGCTTAATGCTCTGAGTCGAGTTGTTATGTTAAGAACAGTCTTACAATCCATTCCCATCTATCAACTCTCTGGATTGGAAACGCCTAAAATCTGTTGTAATGATATGGGTAAGACGTTTAAAAACATCCTATGGTAAGGATCTCAACAAGCCTGTAAATGGGCTCTCCTTTCATGGGATAAGCTTACGAAAATAAAAAGGACCGGAGGCTTGGGGTTAAGAGATCCATATTTGCTAAATCAAGTTATGGGAGCTAATCTCTGGTAAATATGGATACAATGGGGTAGAGATTTGTGGAAAATAATCTCAGAATAGAAGAATGAAATTTCCTTGACTATTGTAAGGAAATTAAAAGTTCAAATGACCCCTAAAGGATCCATTATTTGAAACTTGATAGCACTAAGTAGATATCTCATCCGAGAACACAATTTTTGGGAAATTAGAGGAGGCGACATTGCCCAGTTTTGGGAGGAATCATGACAACAACAGGAGAAAATATTCAGTGAAATTGATTTAGGGGAGATTTTCCTATTCACTAACAGGCCGAATACTAAGACAATAGCACAATTTTTGGATGAAGGGACAGAGCTTCAATGGCGAAAATGGAAGCTAAAAGACCAATGGAAGAATGCTCCAGAAACTTGTCAATGGGAAAACTATGTGAAAGAACTTAAATCTAGAAAACTAGCAATAGCAACACGAGAGGATATACTCATATGGGGGTATTTCACGAAATGCATGTTCACAATACAAGAAGGCCATTACATAAAATCAAATAACATTCATAATGTAGTTGTACCACTTTGGAAAAAAAATATGGTCGGAAAAACAATGGCCGAAAATTGAATACTTTTTGTGGCTACTTAGTCATGGAAAGATTCTTACCTAGGATCAACTGCATAAGAAAGGAATGCATGGCCGACTGACATATACTATGTGTAAGAAGAATGTAGAAACATTGGAACACCTATTGAATAACTTCTTTGTCGCTGAGACCTTGTGGAAAAAACTTTCATCCCTCTTTCAATAAACAGATAGGGACAACAAGAGCCTCAGGCATACAATTGAAGTCTAGAGAAAAGGAGGGTATAAAAGCGTTGTTCTTAACATAGTGTGGGGAATCTTTATGGGATTTCTCATATGGGTCGCCTGGAAAGAAAGAATTTGGAGAACATTCAGAGATGAGTATCGAAAAATTGAAGAGATATGGAAAGTGGTTCTCGAGAATATCAAAGAAACTGTCCTCAACGAGAAATGGCATGAAGATGACTAGAAAGCTAATGGGAATGAGGATAGGATTTTAGCTATGCTTAACTTGAAACCCCAAATGCTCGCCCCAGCCTCATGGAAACAAAAACCTTTGGGAAGACATTCGCACGATCCCAAGATTCCTTTGGGAAGCTTGGAATCTCCACCTGATTACACCATAAGAATCCAAAGCCCATAATGCCTCCACATGAAATCAGGTAGGAATCCATAGTGCACTACACTTCCACCTAATAAATTTCATGGGAATCCAAAGTCCACCCAAAGGATCTTCACCTTTGAAAACCAAGAGAAGTTCCAGAGTAACCAACATCTCCACTTGTGCAGGAATCAACAAATCACCCTACCTTATTAACGTGGTTGTTTTTACTTTTTGCAATGTTTCCAGACTAGTTGCGAGTGTGCACTAACAATGCTTCCACACACTCTTAATGCATAGTTGTCATCACTACGATGTAATTATTATGTCATTGACTTCCCTTTTCTACGAATAATGCTTGAATGCATCAATCATTGAATGACTCCCCTTGAGAGAGTGTGTGCTCTCATCTCCCAACTGTGTTGACTAGCGTCTACCATTCCACATGACCGAATTTTCCTTTATTTCTCTATTCCCATACAATATCGTCAATTCTTATTACAATGTGGAAATGATGTGGGTGACCGAATTTTCCTTTATTTCTCTATTTCCCATACATCATCATCAATTATGAGTACAACGTGAAAAGGACTTGGGTGGGAATAATTGCAACATTCAATACTTTCCCTACTTCCCCAAGCCATTCTATACTTTCCCTACTTGCCCAAGCCATTCTGAAGGAGCTTCCTCCTAGAGCTATAAATCTCTGTCCTTTCTCACAATCTAGACATTTCATTTTATCACATTCAATTTCAATTACCTATGAAAATATTTAGATGAGGGAGCAACTAAAAAGTGTTCACACATCCATAAAATCTTTTAATATTTAGGATTAAATAATATTAACAAATATTTAAAAATATTTTAATGCAAAAAAATAACAAAAAGCATTTTAATATCTAAAATGTAGTGCATAAATAAAATACATTAATATACATATTATGCATTTTATTTTAATGTTAAATATATATATTATTTCCAAAATAAATTATATATGTACTAAATGAATTTGATGCTCAATTTCTAACTTGCAGTACACACAAATGCATGTATATGAATTTGAACACACAAATACATGTATATGAAGTCAACCGTCAAAAGAATGCAAATCCCATAAACTAGAGGTTAACCTAATTCAGAAAATGAGCAACGAGAATAAGTGAGGTTGATGTTCTTAGAAAGAGGCCCATCCCTTTTCGTGCAAGATCTACACAATCCCGTAGGAATAGAAAATCCAATATCAATCTAACCGGTGACCCTTGAGTTTATCGATTCCTCCAAAAAGATGTTGATGCCACTTGTTAAATATGAAGCCTTCTTAATGAAAGAGAAAGTTGAGCTTCTTGTAGTCGTGATTTATACAATCACAATGGAATCGACCATCAAATTTCTTCATAACTGACCACCGCTCGCTTTTACAAATCCCCAAAGAGAATTATGGTGCCTTTTTATTTTATATTAACATAGGAGAATATCAAGATCGAGCAATCAATTTGAGGACTTTCACAAAGCAACAAGGCATATTGTAAGGCCCCAAGACTTCATGGGCGCGTTCGGTGGGACGGGCATGCCGGTTGGGCGTTTGGACGAGTTCGGGCGCCGTACCGTTGGAGAGGCATGGGCGCACACGTAGCGAGGCGAGTCATGAGAGCGAGTTGGAGGAGAAGCGCGTCGAGTTAAACCAACACGGCGTTGGCAAGATGTTTATACCACAACGGGCGCCCCTTGGGCGAGCGAGCCAACGGGCGAGTCGGTGGGTCGGCCAGCGAGTTGGGCGTGACCGACGCCACACTTCGTGGGCGAGCAACCAAACGTGGGGGTCGGCTCGGGTCGGCCGAGCGCCCCACACCCCACGACGCGACGTTTCGTGGGCTGATGAATAAACGGGCGGGTCGGCTCATGGCAAACGAGCGACCACACTTCACTTGGACGTGCGTATATATATGATGGCATGATGGAGAGTGGAGGCATCAAGCCAAAAGCGAAGATCAATCAACGAACAACATCAAGGGAGTTGCACCACGAGTTGCCAACAACTCGTTTGTGGAAGAAACGGCGAAGGCACGACAGCGAACAGGCGTTGGTCGAGTCGAGTCGAGCTCGTGCACGTCGCACCGCAGTTCTGGTCGGGTCGGGTCGGGCGCAGCTGCACGACGGTCGGGTCGAGTCGGGTCGGTTCTGGGCGCCGAGTAACGGCAGGGGCCCAGCACTAAAAACGTGATTTCGGGAGCGTCGGGTATCGGATTGAGGTGCCGTAAATTGCAGAAGGTGCGTATTTCTGAAATGCATCCAACCATATGGGTGATGGACAGATTGGAAGCACGGTCAGCTCAGAAAACGCTCTGCATTGATTTGGAGCAACGACTGAGTGACCCGACTGACCAGCACTTGGGCAGTTTTGGGGCAGCACTTCCGAAGGTGAACTTGATGATCGTAAATGGTTGTAAAAGTCTGTTGTAAGCTATTTTGATGATTGGTAAGCCTTAGAGCTTGACCAAAAGGCAAATAGCCTTGCCAAGGAGCAAAAGTGGTTTTTGCTGGATTGGACATTGTAATCATATTTTTATGAAACATAATATCTGGGCGGACTCATTTTAAAAGGGAGTTGCCCCTCCCTTGTATGTATGGGCGTACTTGTGGATTGATATTGATGTTTATGTTTTATTCCGCACATTGAAAGAACATTTGTAATATAACTAACGAATGTTGCTATAGGCGTAGTCTGGGTACTTGAGTATTTAGAAAAAGAAAAAGTACGGCAGTGCCGCACCTGCCTACAAGACGTGGTTGGAAGACACCCATGGTGTAGGGGTGTGACACATATCAATAGTGGGTAACATGAGTTTCATTAACAGTGATACAAATCACGTTATAATTGGATTTGACAAGTGTCAACTTTTTTCATTTTATCATGCTTAGGTTGTTGCATGCGTGCATAATAATTTGTTTAGTTTTGTTCTCTCTTACCTCTTCAACGAGAATACTAATCACATTCTAGACTCTCGGCCGAGAGTTTAGAAAACTCTCGGCCGAGAGTTTTCTAAACTCTCGGAAAACTCTCGGGGTGAAAACTCTCGTCCGAGAGTTTTTTAACTTTCAGTCCAGAGTTTGCACGCGCGGTAAATCTAACTCTAGGCGGGTTAAACTAGTTTTAAATTTCTCGGTCGAGAGTTTGAGAAATTTCTCGTCCGAGAGTTTCTGGTCAACGAAAAACACACCGAATTCTGCAGTTTTCAGGAACCTGCAACTTTGGAGGGGCAGAACACCTACAAAAAAAAAAAATTATATGTCGGACAAAGTACCATTAGATTCATCTCTGAATCTAGTTTCTGATGATATGATATTTGTGGAGTTTCATTAAAAAATTTAATTTTTTATTAATTTTTTACTAAACTGTGTCACTGTGGAATTTCATTGTTCGAAAAATTTCACTGAATGAAAATTCAATAACTTTCAAATGAGGACACCAAAAAATTCAAAAAAATCATACTGCACTTCCTCTCCCTGTCTACTTCAAAAGGGTACTCTCATTTTTCTTATTGACGATCACATTGAAAAGAAAATCAAAGGATGATAAAATGTAATGAAACATCACTATTTTTTTGTCTTCGTCCATTTCAAAAAATAATAAAAAATAGTGATTTAATCCGAAAATTACCGAAAAATAGTCTGTGCACTAGCACAATATATGCAGATTATGATGTTATGGTTTTTTTCCAAAAAATGAATAACCTTCCCTAAAAAAAGTAAAGGATGATAAAGTGACTATTTATGTTTGCCTGAAAATTTCAAGTATATGCAGTTAGTAAACAAGAAATTTACCCCTCTATATGTCAATATTTTTTTTTTTTTTAAATATGGGTATGGATGTAAGACAATTCTCTACAATTCTTGTTTTTATGTCAAAGCATAGTTTGCAATAAAAA